>OMPJ01039324.1:0-13809 GCA_900312935.1 Carapus acus | reverse complement strand
TATATTATATTATATTATATTATATTATATTATATTATATCATATTATATTATATTATATTAAATTGTATTATATTACACTGTATTATACTGTATTTACTGCAACAGTTAATGGTGTTTCTGTCAGTTCAGTTAAGCAAAGTGTAAAAATGTGTCTCATGTCCTGGTTGTCGATTCATCATTGAGCGATTTTACATCACTGATGCATAAAAAATTAGATTTTCTGATTCTTTCATCATTACCTAAAAATTAGCTGATTGTAAAAGAGAGAAATTATGATTCCCATCAATCATCCGGCAGAAACGACCCATTGTAAATTGACGGACTGTCTGGCCACTGGGAGCCTGAATTGATCTCGACCTTTTATGGCATCGATCCCTCGGTGGACGATCAAGATCAACACACTCGCAAAAACCGGCGTCTTCCTCTGTGCTGCGATTCCGCCAAAATGCTCTTTTAGCTCATTAAAAAGCTTTTGTCCCGCGGTACAGCTGTGAAAGGGAAAGAAAAGCAAAGCGTGGAGCAGAAAAAAAAAAGAAGCTTGCTGCCGTAAAAAGCAACACTTTGCTGTGGCAGGACTGAGTCACAACGCCGAGCACACCGACCCCTCAGCTGGATTCCACTCTGCATTAGTAGCTGCCACCTTGATTAGACAGGCGGGTACACACACTTTCTCTGTGTGTGTGTGTGTGTGTGTGTGTGTGCGTGTGCGTGTGCGTGTGTGTGTGTTCTCAGCTTGTGCCTGACGAGTCCTGATTCCTGGAGTGGAAATTTGGATGTACTTCAGAGTACTTCATCCATCCTGGCTTGTCGAGGAGCAGCGGGCTGCTCAGAAAAGCAGCACCGGAGCACGGAATGGACTGATGCCTTGCTCAAGGACACCCTGACCTTCAACTCTTCAGCCCCCTGAGCCCTGCTGCTGCTGCTTCTCCGTTTGGTTACCTGATCAATACCTCGTTTATTTGGCTCAAATGAAGGAGTTGTGTGAGGCGATGATTCCTAATCCCGGCGCCTTTGCCCTCTAACCTCTCTCACTCCTCTGCTCTCTGTTTGTCTGTCCCTCCCTCCCTCTCTTCCTCCTTCTCTCCCCCCTCCTCCCTGGTTTGCCCTCGCCCCCCTCCCAGTGGCTGTGGTGTGTGAGCTGTCAGCACTGCTCACTGTGGAGCCTGTGTGATGCAGGCATGCGATGGCTGAGCGGCAGCAGAGGCCTCGCGACGCTAATGAACAAGGCGGCTCACCTCCCTCAGCTGCTCCTCCTCTCCACGCTTCTTCTTCTCTTCTCTTCTCTCTGTGAACACCATTATTACCACTTTCCTCCTACCATGTGCCCGTGCCTCACATTTCTATCTCTTCCATTTTCTTATGTTGTCTCTTAAATCCCCTCACCACATCTATCTATCTATCTATCTATCTATCTATCTATCTATCTATCTATCTATCTATCTATCTATCTATCTATCTATCTATCTATCTATCTATCTATCTATCTATCTGTCTGTCCTTCCCGTCCTCCCGAAGATATGGGAGTAAATGAGGTAAGAGCCTGATGGGACCTTATGAGTGTCCCCGTGTGGCCACGTGGGGTCGCCGAGCGAGCGGAGTCATGCTAGCGAGTCGCTAATGAGGCAGCACGTCATTACACGATGCAGGACAACGGCCCCTAAGCCGCAAATGGAGACGGACATGGTGCTGTTACTTGTACTTAAAGAGGAAATGAGTGGGCTCATTTCTTTTTTTTTTTTTTTTTTTTTTGCTAGCCAGCGGTTTGACCTCGGCAAATGAGGCTTTGCCAAAACAGTAGACGGTGGACGTGGTCGTATAGGAGAGTAAAGATGACTAAACACGCGTTAGCTTATAGATATTCACCAAACTGCCACTCCATCACACAAAGGACGGACTCAACATCAACTTCAGGTCACGTGACCTCAAACCTTTGCTCACATGTGCTTGTGGCGCCGACACACAAGGTTAGCAAGGCCCCTCTCTGTCTGTCTGTGTGTGTGCGTGTGTGTCATAGTTTAGCCGCTGGACTCCTTTGTCAGTGTCGGTCAGCATCAGCATTGGGCCGCCGCGTCGTGTCACCGCACATCTGCTCCTCTCGGCCATGGAGGCTGGAGGACGGCCTGGAGACTCAGACTAGCCGGAGACGAGCAGCGGGGACGTCTCCTCACGCCGCCGCCCGCTTATCTAATGAGATAAGAACTTTCTGAAATTGGTTTCTTGTCTGCAGATGATCTTGTGTGAGTTGTTTTTGAAAAGAAAATTAATTACGTGATACATTGAATTGATTTCAACCCGATTAGCCGTGGATAAGATTTCAGACGTGGACCAAAACGCAATTAAAAGCCTAACACAAAGCTGTGGGTGTGTAATATGACTTATGGGCTGCAGGTCCTTAGGCCGCAGCACTTCCGCGCTAAACATCTCTAAACTTTACACCCTTTCTGGGAAGAGGAGCGGACGAAGGGCTCCAAGGCGTCGCTTTTGGTTTTCTGACCTTCACAAACTATCAGGCTGGGGTGTGGCCAATCTACATGCAAATCTGAATTACTGTATTGGTACAAGAGGGAAATCTAGTCATTCAAAAGATCAAGAAATGATTGACAGCTCCATTCTTCCTCCCATGCAGCTCCCCACTGTGGGAGTTTAGCTGACTCGTCTCTGTAAACGTCTCTTTATCAACACAGAACGTCTCCTTTGACCTTTTCGTCAACCACCAATGAATCAAAATCATCAAATACAGCCAAACTGATAAAAGTCAATTTTATCACACTTGAGTCTTTAAATTCATCGACTTTTGTAAAATTGGTGAAGGATTTTAGATGTTGTCTTTCCACAGCAGAGGCATATATTTCTCACAGAATCTTTTTTCTTTTTTTTTTCAATATCTTTATCCCATTTGACTGTATCCAGAAAAAAAAGCGAGTGAGTCACAGTGATTATTTTCTATCGCCTTTTACCATCAGGCTGTTAACCGTGACCAACCATGATCAAAGATGGCCGTGGCAGAGGCGCGCAGCATTTCAAAACTGCCTCACTTTCGCTCTCTTCTGACTGCATTGTACCATTTAGATGTTTTGATATGTGATGAGCACGTAAAATCAAGTGACCTTTAACCCTCCCTGTGACCGACCAGCTTTGGACAGGCTGTGGCGAGTCCGTCGTCCTCGCCGCTGTGAGTCTGTGACTCTCTCCAAACAGACTCTGTAGGCGTGAAAGCTTGTTGTGGAGGATCGATACACACTTTCACACTGTCCCACAGGCAGCATTGATCCTTCCAGTGCCACGCTGGTTTCATACTGTAGATAATACAGCAGGATATCATGGCAGCTCCGTCCTTATCGCCACTGAGCTGCACAGCAAAGGGCAAAAAGAAGTCAAATCAGACCGTCCACTACCACTGTCCTTTAACTTCTCGGATATTTACTGTTTGATTTTTCCCCTTAATAGATGTTGTAATACGCTTGGTACTCTTGGCACAGGACAGTAGGAGGAACCACAGGTTGTCACTCACAATGTTCTCCTGCTGTTTGGGATTCTGCGGTTTCATCAACTGTATGTTTTCAAAGCTGGGTGCATTGAGGCATTATGGTGCTAGTGCCTCCTACTGGTCAAACTTGTAAATAAAGACACAGACCACTGACCCAAAAATGACCTAAAACCTTCCAACATGCTGGCTCAGACCTACTTAATGACTTTGAGGACAGAAAACAGCCAGGAGGGGTTTCATTGCATTCGTAATATGCAGTGCTGTCTCTGAGACAGCAGTACCTCTGCGCACACTGAGTGAAAAAGGGCCATTTTAGCTCTGTAAACCTCCTGCAGGGGTTTCCTCATCCTCCCTGTGTCTTGCAAGTACCTAGCAAGCATCTAATTGACCTTTACTATGTAATTCAAAGGAGAAATCTAGCTCCAATAACATTGCAAAGGTTAGAATCAGGATGAATTATAATCAGTATTGATAGAAATAAATGTTTTAGGATTTATTGCTCCTTTTATGTTTCATTTTTGCTGCTATCATTTATAGATGTTCATAACTGTATACATTTTTGTATGTATATTTGTATGTATATGTATTTTTGTATATACAGTATATAGATTTTCTTCTATTTTTTTCCATTGTCTTTTCCTCCTTTTAATACAATTTTACACCAGAACTCAGCACCTTGATTTAACTACACAGTGTAAATTGCCGTAACGACAATAAAAAGATTCCTGATTCCTGATACTAGGTAAGAATTAGCAAAACGCGACCATGATGAGATATTGGGGAAAGTCCACACATTTTTTAGTTTTATTTTGTTTTGTTTTGTTTTGTTGATTTAATGAATAAATGCCTTCACTAACACATTCCTCCATCCTAACATGGCTTCAATTCAATTAAGCTTAAAAAAAACTTGGAGCTCCTCGTTCTGAAAACGCAGCATGGTGCGTTAGCTCGACGCGAGTCTTTGCTCCGTCTTAATTTGCCATTATTTCCCTGAGTGCGTGTCCATTATGAGGCCAATGACTGCCAGATTGGCACCAATCATCCAACTGTAGCGATCCATTCATTTGTTTCCATAGAAACGCTCTGGGTGAATGGGGGATAAGTAGGGGCGCCTGGAGAGATGGCTGACACCTGCTCTCCTTCAGCGCTGCACACACACGCACACACACACACGCGCAGTGGTACAAACAAATATGTATACTGTATGCGACTGCACGCTCACACACACTCCCACAGTGTGTACTTAAACATGTGACTATATCCGGCCGCTTTCCGCGGGACCAAACGACCCGAACACGCTTAGCAAGCGTCACCAGATCTTGTCAAATTTGCAGCGAAGGATTTTGGTGCTCTTTCATTAGCTGCACATCATTAATACAACATTGTGGAGCGGCGCCCACATTCTAAAAGAGGAAGATCTGCCCATTATGAGAACCGTTTCCTGCCCCAATTCTGTCCCAGCGGGATGCGGCAGGATTCTAAATGCTGCCGAACGATGGTCAAATGAGACTTAAGTGACCTCCTTTCTCACCTTAGCGAGGGAAGGGCGAAGGCAGTGTGCTGGAGGACGCGAGTCACACCAGAGTCTTGGTACTTTTTGATACTGAGATGGACGCAAATGCAGAAGAACAGACATAAACAGCAGCTGTTAGCGTTTACATCCACAACCCGATTGGACGAGCCTGATATGATGGACGAGTGCCTGACCACGACTTAAAATGTAAGTTAAGTCGTTGTGAGAGTCCCCGCAGCCTCCATTTGCTCTTCAGCCACCATGACGGGCGAGGAACCGCCAAACTCATACTACTTGCAACGCTCGCTAAGGTGCGAGTTAAACAAGAGATGATCTCTGCCCAGAAAGGTGTGTAATTGCCGTAACACACCGCTGCAAACCATCTGCAGATTCCTCCACGCTGCCTAATGAGCTGAGTGATGATGCTCCTCGAGCTCCCCGCAGGAACCGCTGATGTGTAGCAGGTGGAGAAACCGCAGGTACGAGATGGATAATACAAAAACAGCCACAAAGATGCTGAGAGATCCACTGCACCTATAGGGGGCGCCACACCGTGACAATGTGTCAGGCCTTAGAATGGAAACACAAAAAACATTAAAATTCAGAAAAGACACTTGAGCCAGACAAGAAATTCCGCCATCGGAGACCTCATAATCGTGACTGTAGGGAAACTTAACAAACCCTAACCTTAACTCTAGCCCCGCCTCCTTTCAGCTCTTTCCACCACACACTCCATATAACCTAACCGCCTGTGGGGGCGGAGCTCCAACCCTCGCACCCTCTGTCCAAACACCACCAGCATCATCCCAATATCTGCCCTTTTCCTCCAGTTTGATGAATAACTCTCTCTCTCCCTTCAGAAAGTCTCCCATACTTCACTGCTCTTCGGGAGAAGATCACGTTCTCCTCTGAAGATCACGCATTCTCCTCCCTCGCTCAAGCCGCTGAGACTCTGTTTCGTTCTCTTCCGATATCTGCAGTGATTAATGGCGCCGTCCTTCTCACCCCCGGTTCGCCGACCTTTGTTGGAGACCCGTATCCTCGGCGGATGTGGTCGAAGCGGTGATGTGAACCTGCCAAACAGTCGGCTGCTGTGTTGCCTAGCAACACACCCCTGACTATTTCAGCGGCGAGAGAGGTGAGGGATTGTCATTTAAATACCAGAGCCAATTTAACAGATTCATTTCCGCCCTCGTCGCAATAAAGGAACCACGGTATGCGACAAAATTCCACAAGAAGCACCAGTCTGGTGGCTCTCTTGGACGGTTTGCAAAGCATGGCACCGGATTCGGGTCGTGGAGTGTTTCTGCCTTATCTCACCTGGAAAGCGAATGAAATCTCACACCTTCCTCCTTTTCCTTCTGCTCATATGGAGTCAGTCCACTGCTACAGTTATATTAAGACTTACACACACGTGTGCGTATGTGTGTGTGTGAGATGCATTTGTCATTGTTGACACAGTGTCGGGGAAAACGTTTATTTACTCCCTCATAATCGGGCGTCGTCAAGAAATCAGTGTCCCGTTGAGTCCGCACAGCTGAGGCTGATCCGCCTCCTCTCCTTTGTCTCCCCGGAGCAGATTCAGGTGAATGATGAATAACAAATTATGCAAATCATTTAATTGAATTACCATTTTAATGCCTCATTTATAAGCTCTCATTTGTGTGTAAATAAAGGGGAGAGTGGTGACACGGGCCAGTCTGGTGGGTTTATTTATCCGGCGCTCGGGTGAGGTGATTTGAAAGCCTGCCCGAGTGAGCCCGACCACTGTGTGCGTGCGTGTGTGCGTGTGTGTGTGTGTCTGTGTGTGTGTGTGTGTGTATGGACGGGGGACGTTATCTGAATAGGGCAGATAGTGGACAGCAGGTGTTGATTGTAGATCATTGAGTGTTTGACCTCCTATTGCCAAAGTCTCTCACACACACACACACGCACACACACACTGATGCAACATGTTTCATATCAAATAGTGATTAGTGTTGGGCAAACATCTAAGGTCAGGGGCCACATTGACTTTTGAATTTTGACAGACGGGCCTCATCAGCACAAGGTGCAGACATACCAAACAGAAACTAATAAAAGCTTTTGGGTTTTAACATTATTTACCTTCTAATGGGACCGGTTTTGTTGTTAACCTATCTGTGCTGCTGCATCAAAGTCTGGTGTCAGTTTTGGTATCATTGTTTTTGTTGGTTGTTTTCGATGCGGTCAAATTTGGTAATTCTATACCAATCTATGGTGGGCCGGATCACACTGACCATTGGGCCTAATATGGCCCACGGGCCGTAGTTTGCCCACGCATGATTCGGAATTAGAATTATTCAAGAGGGTCATTTTATTGAGGACTTGAACCTGGTGTACCTTTCGCAACTTATATCAGTGATTTAGCAATAAGTTCTAAAATGATCAAATCATAGTGATAAGCATCATTAATCAATCAATAAACCCTCAGATGCACATGCAGGGTCAAAAATGAACCCAGGGGTTGACATTCTTTAAAATTATTGTAGAGAAAAAATGTAATATATCTATATTCCAGGTATTTCTTGTCAAACATGTTTGTGACATGAGAAAATATTTTTCTTTATTTAAGTTTTCATTCATTTTGAGAAAATTCTCAAAAATTTGAGAATTTTAATTGAGGTCAAATATGACTCCCGGTGGCAGTTATTCTTAAAAATATTTATGGAGAAAAATTGCAATATATTTATACTTCAGGTATTCTTCATCAACTATGTCTGTGACATGAAGCAATATTTTTCTTTATTTATGTTTTCTCAAAATTTTGAGAATTTTAATCAGGGTAAAAAATGTCCGCACTGGTGGAAGAGTGTAAGTATAGGTAGGTTGTGCATCCAAGGGCTGACACACAGGAGCATGTTTTTAGTTTCTGAGCCATCAAATCAAATAATTCTTGGGATATTCTAACCGTCTTGGGAGGTGTTGACACAGCCCAGTGTGAGTCTGAGTCTGGGCTCCTGTGACGTGGCTGTGGCCCCCCGGCTGTGAGAGGAGGGAGCCCGTCCAGTATTTGTTTTGCTTTGCCGCTGCGTTTCCAGCCTCCCTCCGCTTTCCTTTGGACGCGCACCCAGGGATCTTTTTGTCGATCCCCCGGCAACAGACACATCGCTCTGTCTCCGGCCTTTCACAGCGAGCGGAAACGCCGCGCTGGGACTCTTCTGGAGCGGCCAGGCACCGTCCTACCTGACCCACCTACCAATGGGGAGCCGCACACGCTCAATGGGGCCGCCGTGTTACGCATAAGCGGCCATGACAGCCGCCCTCCCTCGGGAGCACGGGGGGGGTTTGGGGATTAAGAGCAGGGGAGAGCTGGGAGGCTTCTGCTATCTCGTTTGTGTGTGTGTGTGTGCGTGTGTGTGAATTCGCTTTTAGTGCCACGCAATCAGAAATGGGGCGCTAACAAATCTGCATACCAACTTAAACTTGCTGCGACAAATCCAAGTGGTGCTTTCACGGTTGGGTTCATCATCAGGAGCTGCCACGTCTCCGTCTCCATCGCCGTTTTGTTTTGTCCTGGTGGCACGAGCGAAAATCCGTGGCGGATTCCGGGCCCGACTCGGGTCTGAGCACTGATAGCGACAGGAGGCCAGCTGTCTCCCGTTCCTCGCTCGCGCTCGGCTCTCTATTACCACCACCTCCTCCTGTAATTACAAGCTCGGCTGCACACGGCTCGCCGTCAGGTGGGGCCGCCGCTGCCGCCGCCTTCCGTCGCCGTGGCATTTTCAATTCCGCCCCATGCGAGAGGCTGCGGGGCCAACGGGAGACGTTTTGCACATCTGAGGCACCGCAGCCTGCGGGCCAATCAACCAGCTGGGATTTAAAATGCTAAATTTTGTTTGGTATCATTAGAAGGTTAGCTTACCCCTCATTGGTTCGCCATCTGGGCTTTCTTTCTCTCTCTCTCTCTCTCTCTCTCTCTCTCTCTCTCTCTCTCTCTTTCTCTCTCTCTCTCTCTCTCTCGGGAGGTCGCGGGGCTGTTCAGGAATGCTGTGCTCGGGCTGTGAAGACAGATACAAAGAGAGAAAGGGAAGGAAGGGAATCTTGCGGAAGAGGAAATACTGTAAAATGGGAGAGGAAACGGGAAGTAAAAGCATAGAAAGCTTGGAGATGATGTAACAGAGGGCGGGGAGGAGGTGAGGGGGAGAAAATGTTCGGAGGGAGGAATGTGGAGCTCAATTTGCCAGATTATTGAGACAACTTTCAATGTTAAGGAGTCACATTTAGCATAACTTCCTAGCATAGCCTGTTCCGCGGATGGGAAGCCAATAGTACCAGTTGGTATAATCTCCTATATGCTCTTAATTTGTCAATATTCTCTGTTGAAGAGTGATCATAAAATCAGACAGCTTTCATTTTCAGATGATTGATTGTTTAACGCCTGCCATGTTTTAAGTCTGAAAGTTTACCGTTAAACCCTGACAGCTAATCCTCCAATGAGAGCTGCTCATTTATCTCCATGTGGGAGACAAAGTCTGTGTGGCTCATCTGGGACGCTCCGCCAGGGCGTTTTATTTTGGAAGGCAGCAGGCTAAGACGATTAGACACACAACTTTCAATTTATCTCACGCACCCCGACTCCCTTGATTGGCCGGGGGGGACGCTCCTGTCAGGTTTTGCCAGGAGCCAGACAAACCACCAGCCTCACGTTGAGTATGTGAGCGTGTGTGTTTGATGAGGTGTCAAACTTATTTTGCCTCTCACGCACACGTTTTTTTTTTCTTTTTAATTTCTGCACACAAATTGTTACACAAGCCTTGTGAGATTAAACAACTACAACTCGACATGTGGAGTCACAGCATGGGGGATGAAAATCTTTGGAGTAATTAGATTTTCAAATTTGCAACCTACAATTAAACAGAGTGACTCACAAAATAGCAAATATTGCTAATATGCTAATAAGCAAAGTAGCAGAGGGCACAAGGATGCACGCAAACGTGGTCTCATGGTGAAATTGATGCATTTATAGAATACAGCGATTGCCATATTGTATATGTACAATACTTTGTGTATTTCATGGTGTATCTCACGTTACTATTAGTGTATTTAGTATGGGAACAATCCAATGTTTCATAAATAGATAGCAAAAATAGTGTGGTTTGTGTTTCAAAATAACACAAAATTGAACAATAAGATGTATAGTGCAGCATGTCAACATTTATGTTGCATCAGCAGTTATTATGTATGTGATCATAAACTATAGTATATATATAGAAATAGTGCATACAGCAGTATCTTATTGGTAGTAGCCTAGAAATGGTCGTGATGCTGAGCTGGAAGAGAGGCTGGAAAAAAAAGAAGAGCAAATACATCAACAGCCAAGTGGTGATAATAGGAGGAAGTGGGGTCAACTTATTGCTCGGTCAGCCGCGCCGGGCGGCCATTGTGGAGGTGTGGGCCTGACGAGGGGCGGCTGAATAGGCAGTGGCAGCGGTCTGAGTGCCGTCCAGGTGGCGCTGCTTCCGCCTCACTGACCTCCTGAGTGCTGCCGCTGCGCCGCGCCGCTCGTCACGTAACTCAGCCGCCTCTTTGTCAGCGGCAGGTGAGACACGCCGGGAGGGAACAGCTGGCGAGGCTCGGCGGTGGCTGTCAGCGGGAGGCGGGGCTCAGCCGGGCGTGAGGTCCTGATAGACGGACCCGGAGACGTCCATTTACGGCGTGGTGAGATGGAAGGACGCGTCCCCCTCCGTCCGTCTCCATCCATCTCGCTGTCAGAACTCAGATGTCATCATGACATGGGTGGAATGGCAGCAATGGCTCCATTTTTTTCAACAACAACAAAAATGGCCGCCTACATTGATTGGGGGATGAAGCTGGCCGAGATGATAGGGCGAGATGACATCAGAAGAATGTTCTCCTCTATTGCTGAAGATGTTGGTGTCCACAAACACACACAGTACGCGGCTAATACTTTATTTCCAGCTAATGCTTCGTGCGCATCATCCAACCACTTCATGTTCTTTCCTCCTTTCCTACGCTTCCCGAGACCGGCGGCCATTTCCCTGCACGCTGGAGATTGGCTCCACCTTCGGGGGGGGGGCTTAATCTCTCCCCCGTTTCCCTGAATACTCGTGACCCACTTAGAATCAGTGTGTAGGATTCTTCCCGGGCAAGTCTTTTCTTACTGCGTTTCTGCCTGTGTCAGGTCTGTTTGGAGGAGGAAAGTTATTGACCTCAATTCCAAACTGTTGTGCGGCTGCAGGGTGGAACACAACACAATTTGGACACGTGTTTTGTTTTTCTTTTTTTTAGGGCCCTGGAACGTGGCACAGTCGCGCAACCATTTCTGTTGCCGTGGGGCAGAAATATTGTGGCAGTTGTCACAAAATGTTATGTGCTGATTGGGATTAGGACTCAAAATGGCCTCATTTGTCGTCAGTGAGGAAGACTTATCAGGCCTTGGAGGACATACGCGGCCACAATACCACACCGCAATTCAGTTTAGTCCATATTATGTAATTGAGTGTATTAACCCTTGGATGCACAACCTACAAATACCTACACTTTTCCACCAGTGGGGTCATTTTTGACCCCAATTAAAATTCTCAAAATTTTGAGAATGTTCTCAAAATGAATGAAAACATAAATAAAGAAAAATATTTCCTCATGTCACAAAAATATTTCATGAGGAATACCTGGAATATGAATATATTAAAATTTTTCTTTACAAAGAAATTGAAGTACAACAACCCCTGGACTCACTTTTGACCCCATGTGTGCAACTAAGGGTTAATTGATAAATTAATGATGCTTGTCATCATGATTTGATCATCTTAGAACTTATTACTAAATCACTGATACAAGTTGCAAAAGGTACACCAGGTTCAAGCCCTCAATAAAATGACCCTCTTGTGTAGGTCTGATTCCAAATCATATGCGGGCAAACTACGGCCCGTGGGCCACATGAGGCCCGATGACTGTTTTGATCTGGCCCACCAAATGTTGGTACAGAGTTCACAATTTTGACTGCATTGAAAATAAACAACAACAACTACAACAAATAAACAGTTAAAATATCCCCAGAATTTTTTTATTTGATGGCTCAGAAACTAAAAACATGCTCCTGTGCATTAGCCTTGGATGTCCAACCTACCAATACCCACAATCTTCCACGAGTGAGCTCATTTTTTACCCTGATTAAAATTCCACAAATTTTGAGAATTTTCTCAAAATGATTAAAAAATGAATAAAGAAAATGTCCTGTCTCATGTCACAATCTATTTTAATGAAGAATACCTGGAATATGAATATATTACATTTTTTCTTTATAAGGATCTTGAAGAAAAACAACCCCTGGTCTCATTTTTGACCCCACGTGTGCATCTAAGGGTTAACGGGGTGAAATATCAAAATGTCAAACCACAAAATGAGTGTTTAGTATGAGGTGGCCAAGAGGACAAAGAGAGGGATGAAACAAGCATGGTGGTGAGGGGGCATGAGGGGGTGAGAAGAAGGGAAAGGGGGTGAGGGAGGGAGTCAGAGGAGACGAGAGAGAGAGAGAGAGAGAGACGTAAACTTGCTGATGCGCGAAAAAAAAAGAAAAAAGGGCAGCCAGGATATAAAACCTTGAGACAAGAGGATGCTCCCCTCTCGAACCCGCTGCTCTGGGTGGAGGCCGTGAGGAGGTGTGGCTGTTGGGGGCCACGCGGACACTGACGCGGCGGAGATGAGCGAGTGAGGACCCGCGCCCCGCGCCCCGCTCCCCGCGCCTCGTCCCTGCGCGCCGCCGCGGCTCCGCTCCCCTCCTATTTCAGCACCACTCCTTTAAGGACAGCACCTCTCTGCCTCTCTCCCGCCCCCCTCCGTCTCACACACACACGCGCGCTCACACACACTCTCTCTCTCATACTCTCACACTCTCTCTCACACGCTCTGCCTCCTCCTGCTGGATCGTTTTACTCCCTGGAACGCAAAACTTTGGCTCCGGCTTGTTTCTGCCTGCCCTCCGCGCAAAGGGAGTAACTTTTGTCCGGTTCGGATTGTACCGCGCACGGACGGAACGCGGACCCAGACTCGGCTGTGAGTATCTCGTTGGGCTTGGAGACCAAATCGTTGTTGATTTTTTTTGTGACGGGAGCGCAGCGCAGCGCGGAGGGAATTCACCGGGACGCGCTCGGGTCCATTGTCCGTTGCTCTTATCCCGTAAAGGGCGCGATTGGCCCGTTTGGCTCCGGAGAGCCGCTGCGAGGAGCCTGTCAAAGGTCAAATGTTAACGAGAGGAAAATCAGTGCAGTTTGAGGTGCGCTGTGGATTTTTTTTGACGTGCTTTGCATCAAATCCAAAACGAATCCAGAGCGAACCTGCTGCCTCTACAAGAAATACTGTCTGTGCGCAACAACCGCTGTTCGGGAGACTCGCCACGCAGCTGAAATGTCCCTTTTTGCGCCGTTACGGACCGACGGGCGCGTTAGAGCAGGATTGCGCTCGGCTGCAGCCCGTTGGCCCTCCAAAGATCGGCGTTTATTCACCGAATAATGAGAAATTAGAAGAAATGGAGATTGACGCTGGGGCCGTGAGCGCGATATGGAAACTCGGGCCACAAAACTAATCAGAAAACTAAATATCTACCTAAATATATGTTCACATTTTACGCATATATGCATAAATTTACATACGGGTATATTTAAAATTTACTAATTAGATCCTCCAGGTGATGCGGAGGGCAGGACAGTCGTAAGTGACCCCTTGATGGGTTTAATTTCTCTTTTTTTAGCAGCGCAGCGAAGGAACGAGGGCCAATCTATTTTAAGATTGATAAACTTGGAACCAAATTGGGCTTTAAATGTCTG
>OMPJ01039323.1:0-29698 GCA_900312935.1 Carapus acus | reverse complement strand
TCATATACAGTGTGTGTGTGTGTGTGTATGTATACTGTATATATATGTGTGTATATATATATATATATATATATATATATATATATATATATATATATATATATATATATATATATATATATATATATATATATATATATATATATATATATATATATATATATATATATATATATATAATATATATATAAATATATATATATATAAATAAATATATAAATATAAATATATAATATATATATAATATATATTTGTCTTTTATATATATATATATATATATATATATATATATATATATATATATATATATATATATATATATATATATATATATATACATATACAGTACATATATATACATGCATGTCGCTCAGTGCATGAGTGCAGCACAGAAAGGAAATGATATATATATGTGTGTGTGTGTGTGTGTATGTATATATTAGTATTAATGATAGCTGATATGTACATTTTATTTGACAGTGTCAAATTGTGAGCAATCCAGTATTGTTAAAGAATTTGCATCTTGTGCCAACTTTCATGATTACTAGGGCACATAGGAGAGGAACGGTTGCATGAAATGTCGCAGAGTCAGGGCAATGTTACTCTCTTTTGCCAAATCAGAGTTATTCCTGGTCTCATTTGGACAAATGACAAATTCCACACTGACAGAGAAATATCAAGTGCCCATAGCAATGAATAGAGCCCTTTTAGACTGTTACAGCGGCTCATTACTCTGATGCATTCACTTGCTTTAACTTCCCATTTTATCACAGGGCTGCAGCACCAGCAGATTCAAATATCTGTGTTCAGTTTTGGCAGTGTGGTGCTTTTCAAAGATCCCCACTCTATTTTTATCAGTCCACCATTTCCATTTCCTATTTTATCACACCAGAGTAAAACACGCTGTTCACTCCTCAGCCTCTCACCCACCTTCTCTCATCCTCTCCTTATTCCATCTCCTCATCTCCTCCCACCCTATCTCCCTCTTTGCTTCGGTTACAGTGGCATATACTTCATCAACTGCAGTTGTGCAGCGCTAGAGGCAAATGTCTTTTCTCTCCTTGGGATTTTAATGTTCATTATCATGCTGTCTGTACCCCCTATGATTTGAGCATATCAGCAGGTTTAAAGCTCAGAGTGTGGGGATTTGAACTCACCTCTTAGGAATCAAGGATAATTCATTATCACAGGCAATCACGCTCAGAGTGAGTTTAGATCGTCATATAGACTTGGTGAGAAAGAAGAGTCTTGAAATGTTAAGGACATCACAAGTCCCTCCTCAAACACCCCCCCAAAATTAAAACTAAAGCCTTGCATGTGATTCTTATTGTTATTTTTGTTATATATACAGTATATATAACAAATATGACGTCCTGTTTCAACATGACGTTTTCATAATGCTGAGCGTTGAGCTTTGAAGCAACACAAAGCAACATTGCAGACACACACACACACACACACACACTTTATTGTGATTGCACAGTAGGCATAGCGAGGGCAAAGTGAGGAACTGTGTTCTGATGACCGTTACACAGCTGAACACCTATTTTTAAACCAAATACAGTCAGGTGTATTTCTCCTCCTCCTCCTCTTCCTCCTTCACCTCCCCACTCCATTCTCGTGTTTGTTTGTCCCCTGTTATATTTGTTTTACACATTCAGGTTTTAGCTCAACAACTCTTTTTCATGTAAAACTGTGAAGTATGAGGATGTGTTTTTATGGTCTTTTGATGCCTCATCAAGCAGCATTTTTTGTAAAAAATGGAAAAGAAAGGGAATCCCGCCTGCCCTGCAGACTGGCTGCTGGGTTAGTAATGAACCACTTCATATCATAATGCAGCAGAATTGGATATTAATGCAGGTATGCAGACCTCTTTATTGAACTAAGGTGATTTTATTTGGATGAAGTAACATTGGACATGTGCAAACTGCGATAGAGTTCTTCTGTCTGGTCACTTCTATCTGGCCATGTGCACTCTCCAGGTCCACAAAAAACACAGTGCAACTCCTTCTGACCTTCTCTGTCTGTCTCCATCAGCACTCTCAAGGCAAAAATGGCATCAGTGGTACTCTTTCCTGGCGTACAGCCATGCTGCTGCTCATGAATTGTAACCTCTTGCTTCATCCCAGCTCCCATATCTTCATGGTGTGGCACATCAGGTTTATACCACTATAAGTACCACAACTGTACAGATCACCCTTGTTCTTAAACAAACTGTCTGATATTCTCCAAGAGTAATAATGCAATAATGGACTTATGCGAAGTCTGCTCTGTCACTCTGGACATTTGGTAATGCCATTTGGTATGAATCTCTCAAGAAGCAGTCTGAGCATAATTCTGTGTTGTTACAAACAATGCTGCTTCATATAATTTCACTGAAAATGCAGTTTTCTAATCTACATTGAAGGTGAAGCCAAAACAAAGCATACTGTCAACAAAAGCCCATTTCACCTTGTGCTTATTTCAAAACATAAACAGTCACTCACTTTTTCACGGATCTCATTCTAAGTATGAGGTAGAACATAAGCACCAAGCTAAGCCCAAATAGTGTTGGTGCAATGAGGTCCAAGTCATCGGCCGCTCCATCTGACACATATTTAGACTGAAATGAAAAAGCGGAGCTGAGTCCTCTTGAAATTCAATCCTTACACAGGCTGGGCAAATGTGAATGGTTTGACATGGAAGGCTGGATGCTGATGATGTTGGACACCACATTTAGGGGATTGATCTTTTTTGATCTTTCGTTAAACTCTTAATACACAGCCCAACTGAGCAACATATTTTTTTCTGATAGCAATCCGCGAAACACCTGGCCAGCCCTGGTGCAGGTGGCCAGTTGAGCTCATTTCCCTTTCCTCAGTTTTCAGTCAAATCTAGACTCACAGTTGTCACAGTCTCCATTGAGTCACTACATGTCTCCCTGGCGGTGCCTTCCAACACTCGCAAGTTGTGCTCAGTGCTCAGACATTAGCCAGCCTTGATTAACTCCCCCATCTGGTTCCAAGCTGTGAAAGCACACATTTCCCCAGCACCTCGGCTCAGTCACCTCCCCTTCTTCCTCAACGTATGTTTCATATCAATTTCTCCAGTCCAACTTATTGCCCTAAGGGTCAAGGTGATAATTGTGCCTCGCAATTGGTGCTTCCTTTACAAATCAGGAACCGGTGAAACAAGTGTTGCCCCTGTAGACGTGATGCTGGTTTTAGCCCAGTTATGGTTATAGCAGTGTGGCTCATGCTGTAACCTGAGAATTACTCTTTCTCTATTCTGCTGGTCATTTATATGTGGGCAGATCTGGGGACAACAGGTCAACCACAACGGAGCAAAGCACCTGAATTCATTCATCAGCATCTATATTTTTGCTTCACAAAGCTTGGATATCCATAATATGGCTATGTCAGAGCAGGTCTGTACTTACAAACTTGTAAAATACTAATTTTCCTTCCACATCATATGTTTTATTTATCATCTCATCAAGGTGGCTCATGTGACCTCTACCTTTTGGCACCAACTGAGAAGATCAAAGATTTTTTTCAATTTATTTTCTAAGATTTTAGAAAATCCGATTTTTTGCCGAGTTCAGATTATTTTGTGTTATTGCGCACATTCTGATTTAAATGTGTGCTAACACACTCAGGTCCTGAGGGTTACCTGCATGGGCCGGGGAAGATGCAACGGAAGTAAATCTGGGCGCAGCACATGCCAGCACGTGTTTATTTCGATCTAGTGCGACGTCTGTCTCACTTAAGTGACGTAAAATTTGGATGAAATGCACTGCAGAGCCACTGCAACTGTTCACGTTGCAGTGGCTCTGAAATTGACATGTACAATTTTAGGATCATTTGTGGGCGTGAAATACCGTTAACTGGATTGGTGCTCTGAGGGGAGTCAAGAAAAATTCAGACATGGGTCACACATGGGCCAAAAAATTAGATTTTGGCCATTTTTACCTGAGGTGTGAACGCGGCCCTGTAGCAGTCTGGAGAGTATCCTGGCAATAAATGTCATAGCAATGTCAAATTTGGAGCAAATTGTATGTCCTGATGGTACACTAAGACGGAAGTAGTTTCGTGTGTTGTTAAGCTTTATTAAATGACTAGATGTTGGGCTTTTCTGAGATATGCTTGCTGGAGCTATTCATTTAATGATGATTTAATAGTGTTTTTATAGGAAATAAAGCAGCAGTGGCTCAGTGGGTTAGTGAACTTGCCTGGGAATTGCAGGGTGGCAGGTTTAAGTCCGGGTGATGACACAAGAGACTTGACTATCAATAATAACAATGGTGAATTCGACACCATGGTTCATTTGGGTTGTATGCAACATGGCATTGCAGTCTGGGACAGTGCCCCTGGACTGGCAGACCGGGGTGGTGGTCCCTTTATGTAAGAGGGGGGATCGGATGGTGTGTTCCAACTACAGAGGGATCAGTCCTCTGCCTCCCCAGGGAAGTCTATTCCAGGGTACTGGAGAGGAGAATTTGGCCAATAGTCGAACCTCTGATCAGATGGAGTCCATGGACCATGGAGCTTGGTTGCGGCACCTGTTCCCAGTGCTTGTTGGCCTCCGGCTGCACTTTTTCTCCGGTCCTGTTCATTATCTCTAGACAGGAATTCTTGGTGCAGCCAGGGGCTGGAGGGGGTCCGGTTTGGGGACCACAGGACCTCATCGCTGCTTTTTGCAGATGATGTTGTGTTGGCGCCCTCAGACCAGGATCTCCAGCCTGTGCTGGGGCGGTTTGCAGACGAGTGTGAGATGGCCGGGATGAGAATCAGCATCTATAAATCTGTGGCCATGGTGCTTGACCAGAAAAAAGTGTTTTGCAGTCTCCGTGTTGGAGACGAGATCCTGCCTCAAGAGGAGGAGTTCAGGTATCTTGGGGTATTGTTCACGAGTGAGGGTGGAATAGAGCAAGAGATTGACTGATGGATTGGTGCAGTGGCAGCAGTGATGCAGTCGGTGTCCCGGTCCGTCGTGGTGAAGAAGGGGCTAAGCCGGAAGGCAAAGCTCTCTATCTACCGGTCGATCTACGTCCCTACCCTCACCTATGGTCATGAACTTTGGGTCACAACTGAATGGACAAGATCTTGGATATAAGCGGATGAGTTTCCTCTGCAGGGTGACGGGATACAGTCTCCGAGATAGGGTGAGGAGTTCTGTGACCAGGAGGAGCCGCTGCTACTCCATATTGAGAGGAGCCAGTTGAGGCTGCTCGGGTATCTTTATGCCTCCCGGGCACCTTCCCAGGGAGGTGTTCCGGGCATGTCCCACTGGTGGAGACCCTGAGAAAGACCTAGGATGCGCTGCAGGGACTATGTCTCCCAACTGGCCTGGGAATGCCTCATCATCCTTGCAGAGAAGGTGGAGGAGGTGACTGGGGTGAGGGAACTCCTCTGAGACTGCTGCCCCTGCAACCCGGCTGCGGATAAGCGGCAGACGATGGATGGATGGGGAAGGGGACATGGAGGCAGGATAGCTATCTGGATGCAAGTTAATCCAAAGTTAGGCATTGTGCTTACAATAACAACAGTAGCCTCATAAATAAGACTAGCAGTTGTAACAGTCTCCATCTAGTCACTACACGTCTCCCTGGCGGTCCTGTCCAACACTTGCGTGTCATGTTCAGGCATGATACATGCTAATACAGGGGTGGCCAACCAGTCAGAGACTAAGAGCCACATTTTTTTACTGTGTTACTGCAAAGGGCCACATCATACACATGGGCACAGATGAACATCACCCCATCCCTTCCTCACACGCACACACACACACACACACACACACACACACACACACACACACACACACACACCAACATTATTAACGACAGAAATTGACTCCTACTGCACTAAGACCACAGGCCAGTCATTTTCAACAATGAACATTGTGTGCACTGTCTCACACGCACAAACAAAAATATGATAATTTATGATAGCCTTTTTCTCTTACAATGCATATTGTTTAGTGGTGTCTTTTGGAAATTCCTGGTCGATGTTTGCATGGAGCGAGCTGAAGTGGCTCAGAAGATTTGCAGCTTTGAAATGCGCTAATGATGCCTGACATATAAGGCAGAATGGCTTGCCATTACGTTCAACCAAAAAATATAAACTCTCCCACTCTGTTACAAACGTCCTGCGTACATCCTCACGTTTTCGTTTTGCTGTGCTTTTTTTCCCTGCCATTTTGATAGTGAACTTGACACAGATTGTTTACTACTCAAATGATCTATTTTCATCTCACGCACATGTGCGTTTTACATCACTCAAACCGGCTTCCTGGTCAGCTTGCCAAATCGGGAATGAATGGCTTGTTGTCACACTTTTTACACTCTTGTGTATTTCTTGGAATCAATACATCAGATTACAAATGTCCCAAGTGCATATGTTGCTTACATGTCATTTTCATATTTGGTGTCAGTGCAAAGTTATTGGCAATCCAATAGAGACTGTGCACCTGGCACTATACGGGGAAAGATGTCACACTGGATGTTGGAAAAAATAAAACAAGGACGAAACAATTGTCATGGTTCTTATTTTACTTGAAAATGAACACTGAAGTTTGGCATTTAAATGATTAAAATGATTATCTGAATATGGCCACTGAACAAATTTTTATTTACATTATGCAAATTCACTGGACCAAAGTCCATAGGAAATGTTGTTATCTTCACCTCTCAGCCTTGAATACCTATTTACTTTTGTTAAAATAAAAGATTCAGCTGAACTATAAAATAAAAGTATTGTTTCATGATGAAACTCAAAGCAGTCCAGAAATGTGGTGTCAGTTTCAATCAAAGACTTGAAGATCCATTTATATAGGCTACACTCAAACAAAACCAGACAAACAAAATTCCTTGCTCGTCAGACTTTTCTGTATGACAGTTCTGGCACACACAGGCTGATTTGCCAGGGGTACACTGTTGATGGACCCATCCTTTGCACATCATGCACTGCTCCCAGAATCCTCCTGGCCAGCTGTTTTCCAAATGACTCTTCACCAGTGGTTCTTAAGGAGCTCTCGGGCGATTTGGGGTACTGAACCAGTTTCATAATTGAATTCACTTAATCCTTGTTGCAATGGCCATGCTGGGCGTGTCATCATGAATCAAATGAGTTGAGTGTGTGTCTTGACCTCCACCAAACCCCTGTGACTGATTCACTGAACCCCTGGGGTTCGATTGAACCCAGGTTATGGGCTAGTGCTCTACACAGACTAGGCACAGGGACTCATCTCCCTCTGTTGAGAGGTCATCTTGAGTTTTTCTTTTTGTACATGCCCTTTGTTTCTTCCCTGCGCTTTGCTTCTTTGGAGTTTTGGATTTGGTTGTCTGCCTTTTTTGTCTTTGTGCCTGCCTTTCAGATTCAAGTTCCTCCTTCATGGGTGTGTCAGTCAGAATGGCAGTTTTTCTGTTTTTTTTTTTTTGTTATTCCCGAGCAGGTCTTCTCTCTTTCCCCTCTCCCTTAAGTCACTGTCATTTTCTGTAAAAATAACATTAAAATGTAATTATGATGACTGCTAATTAGCACACTTTGTTTTAAAGCACATTTCATTCCAGATATTTCCTTCTGAGGTCACATGTAAGTGTAAGTTATCACATGCGACAACTCGCATTTAACAACTTACCCCAAGATGACAGAGACAATTTGCCCCAAAAGAGCTGTATCTGCTAAAAGTAGCTCTATCTTTACATTAGCTTACATCAAAACAATGACTGAGATATGACAGGATGCCTTCATCTCTCCTCTTATAAGTCCACATATATCACTGTGAAGATTTTTTATCTGAGAGAGGATTATTTTTGAATATATTAGGATGATTTTTTGTCTTTGGGATGTTAAAAATGATACTTACCTAAACTCACCAGGCACTTCTCTCTTCTCAGTCAGTATATGACATTAGACGATGTAAAGGGAAAAAAAATGGTATTCCACTTTTAAGTTGTCCCATGTCGTGGGGAAGATAATTGCAATGTGACAGCTTACCCATGTCAACACATGCCTCGGTCTCCCCTAACTCCATGACATCCTTTTTCTAATCTGTACCATCATCCTCACAGAGGTACCAGAGGTACCGCCTCTTTCCTCGCCATCTTTCTTGTTCTTGCGTACTTTTTCTTCGTAACACACCAACCCAAATTCATATTTTGTCAGATCCTATTTTTTTCAGTGTTTACCCTGTGGGTCTCACAACAGAGGTTGTGTGCGTGCGTTCGTGCGTGTGCACGTGCTTGAGTGTTTCTCTGAGGTTGAGTGGATCTGACAGCATCAGAAAAAGAATGGTACTCCTCAGACTGGGAATCTCTCTACTTTCTTTTTGTCTCCCTCCCTGTTCCTCTCCCCCTGTGTACGGTATGCCGTGTGTTAGAGTGTCTGTTCTGTCTTTTAATACCTCAGTGTGACAGAGTCTTGGTGAAAAGTGCTGGAGAAATGTATACTGCTCCCTCTTTTTTAATGTCCTCCCTGCTTATGCGTGCATGGTTGCGTTTGACGCATGTGACCGTATGTGCACCGTTCTGACATTAAACAGAACTTGAGTGGTACAATTATTTTTCTCCGAGTGTCGTGCTCCTGGGCATCGAAGCCCAGAAGCTGAGCTCGGAGCTCGGCCCTCGGGGGAGAGGCGACCACCACGATGACCTGGCCTCCCGAGGCTGAGCCAGTGCTGTCTGAGTCACAAGTTATTAGGCCCCTTAAATCAGAGCCACCTACCCCCCACTGGGCCCCATGATAACGTCCTGCCCCTCATCAGAGCAGCAGTAGTCTGCACTGCACAGGTTAACACATGGATGTAATCTCACTCAACGGGGAAGAGTGTGTGTCCCCTTAGCAGCTTGTGCTGCTGCTTTTGTGATGCTACAACAATGGTGTTGTTTTGTTTGTGTGGTAAGTTGAGGTGAGAACCTGATCCTCCTTCTACCTCTCTCTCTCTCCCCCACACACACACACACGCACACGCACACACACACACACACACACACACACACACACACACACACACACTTAAATTTCCTGGATTGCAAGAGTAATGGATCAATAAAGTACCTAACTACCTACCTCTCTACCTAACTACCTACCTTCCCAACTACCTACCTACCTACCTACCTACACACACACAGTACATACTGTCCTACCTTACATTAAGGTAGGACTATCCTGTTTCGATCCTTCAACAGATGTTTTCTCACATTTACCCAAGTACTTATATTAAGTGACGTACAGAAAAAAAAAACCCGTCTCTGCAAGCACTTCCAATTAAACCAAAGATCATACAAAAAATAGCTAGAGTGCAAAAATGAAAGTACAGCAAAACAGCTGCGAGTTAATGCCATTCGAAAATGGCCTGTGCACGGACCACTAATCATCCCATTAGATCAGTGTTTCCTAACCTTTTTCATCCACGATACACATTTTACATCAAAGAAAATCCCACGGCACACCCCCGTCCGGGGGAGGGGTTCAGGTTCCGCTAGCCAGTCTTTATGTGATTATCTGAGAAATTGTGCTGCGGCACACCTGATGATTTCTCACACTTGTGCACCGTGGCACAGTGGTTGGGAAAGATTGCATCAGATAATCAACAGTCAAATACTCACAGCAGAGGTTGTGTGCAGCTTGAACAAATCAATCACAACACAGGTTTTTACACACGATGGCTGTGTCATAAATGAGAGAGTGCAATAATAATAAAGTCCTAAACAGCAAATTCAGTCATTGCAAATATGGCACTATTCATTTTGTACACAAGCTCATGGCCTACAGTAAATGCCACCAACTATTGTAACACCAAGTAAAAAAAAAAAAAAACACACAGATGAAATGAAAATAAAACAATAACATCATGAAGTACCACAACAGAAAAGCAGTCTGTGCAAATGCTCAACATTGCTACCATAGAGTTTGATGGCATTGACATGTCTTTTCAACATTGTCTTCCCGTTGAAAATGAAAGTTTCTAACTCCAACTATTTATTTAACACTACTTCTTCTCTTGATGAAAATACATCCACTTCCTGTATTTGTTTTGATTTATCATTTCCTGCAACCTTTGCAGTATACAGAGATACTTTGTATGTCCTGTCCGTTCTCCCTCTCTCCTCCACCGCAGTAGAGCTAAACCAGTTATTCCCTCGCTTCAACAGGGAGCCATCAGAATCCCCCCCAACCTCTCACCCACACACATCCATCCATCCACACCCATGGGACGCTCCATGGGACAGCCTCTATCAAAGAGCAGTCACAGTGCTAAACATGCCTAAATGAGATTTTTACCCCAGAATCTCTTGCACGTAAAAAGACGGGGAGGTGCAATAATAATACTTGTGCAATGTTACTGTAGATAATTTCATGCTTACGTGCACTAACCGAATAGGTTCCAATGTTCCCATCCGTTGAGTACCAGGTATACACCACCCCACAGACCCTTACTTACAGAAGCACCTTGTTCTCAAGCACCATTTTCCACGATCAAGCACCCTGTTATGTGACACTATGTCTTCTCTTATGGACATGAACCCTGGGTAGGGCTTGAGGATTTCTGCTGTATTATTAGCTGTTTTGTTTTTGTTTTTTTGTCTGTGTTTCTGTTTGTGCGTCTGCCTTGGAGCTGCTGCACTCAAGGTCTCAGGTCATGAGTGGTGGCTCTTGCTGTACGGCTGACTTATAATCATGGCTTTATTTTTACCATCTGTCATAAGCTTTTGTCCCTCAGGGGCAACAAGCACAGGGAAAGGTTCCTCTGGCCTCCGCTTGCACTTAGTGTGATTGTGTAGTGAGGTTGATTAACCTCCTGTATTGAATCTGATTGACTTTATTAGAGTGTGAGCCATTCACAAAATAGTTAAACCAATGTGCTGATATTCAACCTGCACTAAGATTTGCAGTTATGTCGACCCTTGGTATGATCATTGTTGTTATTCATGTGATATGAGTCTATAATTCAAGGCTACTGATGTTGTTAGTTATAATCAGGTGACACTTTTACAGAATTTACAAATGTATGAAATGATGAACAGGTGCTCTACACATTTCATTTTCCTTTGTCTCAATAACGTGTTACTTTAAAACATTAACTGTTCAACGCAAGTGTGGATTTGAAGGGAATGAGCACTTTATTGGTACTTTCCAAACAGAGAGAATGTGTTAGTATCTTGCCATCATCTATTCATCATCCAATTCTCCAACAAATACGAACACACACACACACACACACACACACACACACACACCACTGCTCAGCCAGATTTGTTGTAAACGTCACACACCAACAAACATGTTAATGACAGAAATTGACTTCTACAGTACTAAGACCACATGCGTGTCATTTTCAACAATGAACATTGTGTGCACTCTCTTACACACACAAACTCTATTAACTCAGATTAAAAAAAGGCTGTGGACCTACTGTACACCACCCTGTGTTCACGTCATTGTATTTTTTATAATTATCTTTTATTTTTGTGTGCCACCCAGAGTTTCAGAAAGAACACATAAGACATCCAGTAAACACTACAGTTTATTCTTGGCAAAATCTAAATCCCTACCGAATGACAGTGTGGGTCAGCATGTAAAAAAAGAATCAGACCCAGAGGAAATGGAGCGAGTGGGTGGAGGCGGAGGGAAATGAGGGAGAGAGAGCAAGAGGCTGGGAGAGAGAGAGAATGTGTGTGAAAAGACAAACAGACTGTTGGACAACCACACAGCACTCTGAAATCTGTGATGTAAGCCCGCTGTGTACTGTAACATGGCGTGTAAGTGGAATTCATGCATTTCATGGAAATATGTCAGACCATGTCGCATAGAATTCTCTACACCAGCTCAACCACGCCACCTGCCCAACAAGACCCCTACCCCCCATCCCCATGCCGCTCTTGCCGCACCCCACCCCTTACCCCAGGAAATGTCATGCATACAAATGCAAAAGGTCTCGCAACATGCAGCTGAATGGCACAAATATGCAACCTACAATCCGTCCAAACTACCCACTACCCCAATCAACACACACACACACACACGCACACAGAATCAGTAGTGCCACCTAGAGGTTTATAAAAGGCACTGAGGACGTTTTGGATCAGTACCTTGGACAGAGTGATTGCAGAATAGAATGCTCCCACATTCATGCATGCGCACACACGCACACACACGTGCACACACACACACACACACACGCACACGCACACACACACACACACATACACACACACACACACACACACATACACTTGCACACACACAGTGTGCCACTCAGAGTTTTATAAAGGACACACAAGACGATTTGGATCAACACTTTGGACAGAGTAATGGCAGCAATGAACGTTCCCACAAGGACCAACACATACACATGTGCACTCACACACACACACACACACACACACACACACACACACACACATAAAGACGTAGGTGTGGTGATGGCATGAGGCATAACTGAATAATCTCGTTTCAAAGGCTGCAGCTTTTGAAAGGTGTATTTCAGGACCACAGACAGCAGCATGAAAATGCTGCTGGGAGAGGGAATCATAACAAATAGGCTGTGGGGCGTTGAGAGGTTATTTGCATGTCCTTATTCATCATAAGAAACATGAAGACTAGGGAAGGGAAGGGAAGGGAAATTTCATCATTGATTTCAATTTTAAACATTAATCGAGATGCTGCACTTATGTTGTTTGCACGCAACAAAATAATAGACCATGTAGGCTCTACACAGAGCAGGACAAATATAAATCTCATGCACACAAATCCAACCAATTCATGAATGCAACCATATCACAGATTGTTTGTGTTTGCACTAGTTAGTAATGTATTTTCAGCATGCATTATTTTTTTTATGCACTGAAATGACAAATCATGCTTCTGGGCTTCTGGGCACACTCTTATGGATAAAAGACTGGAACACAGTTTATTTTTGTATCATTAGAATTCATAACTCCAAACTGAGTAATGGCTCACTTGTTGCACTTGAAATAATTCATCTGTGTATGTGGTAACAACTGTTGATGACACTTCATCTTTTATTATCAACTAAAAAACTGTTTTAATTTTTTTTTGGTCTCATCGCATCAAGACAAAATGTAACCTCAGGTGGGAGATGATGATGATGGAAGTTATTAATTTTTTCCATTTACTTTGACACTTACTCAAACATTTCTTTTATTTACCATTTGCTATTTACCTCGAAACATTTTGTCTAGGTAAATTTCAGAATAATGATAGCTGACATCACATGGGTTTCTATTAGATCGCTGCTGAGGCTGGGCATCCATTGCAGCTGCGTGAGACTGAATGTCTCGGGCCTACGTGTAGCAATGAGAGTCAGAGACTAAGTAAAACTCAAGCTGCTAATGAAAGGGAGAGATGTCAAAACAAATGCTCCTCATGACATGGCATGATGGATCATACTGCAGTGGTGGTCTCTGTAGCAGCTAATTAACAGCCTGCCGTGTTTATTTTCTAGAGGACGCCCTCCTCATCTTCCTGGTTGTATTAGATTCACACTGAATATTCTTCGACTGCCTCTACACTTCTCTGCACATTTCCACATCATTGCTTAGCACAAAGCAGTGGCACAGCATTCCTGAAATGTTAAAATATGAAGAAGAAAATCTTACTTGCTTACATAATTGGAGAGGAAGATCTTAATGAGGAAGCATTTTACTTGCAAGTCACAACTGAGTCTGTCCTTGGCATCTGAGATTGCAAAGAGTTAGGATTTAGATAATCCAGTAATTCAAACCAGTGACAACTGGCCTTAATAAAAAGTGCTGCAGCTGCAATCAAACTTTGTAGAAAATATTTTTTTTCCAGACAATTACCAGCGCAATAGAAATTCTGGATTTCATGGCCAAATGCATGTGTATTATATAAGAAATTAAAACTCAAATACAATAGATAATTTAATTGGTGCATGTCTTGGTCAGCAGGCATGAGTTGTCATCGAATCAATCAATTATTTTTTTTCCAGCACATTTTTTCAGAATAAAGAAATGTCCATTTTTAGAAAGTCAAACAATTAAAGTGGGTACATCTGTCCACCAAGTGAACTGAATATCCCAAGGTTGATTCTTAATATGTATGTATTTTCACCTTCTATTCACACTTCTGCAGTACCAGCTATACCTATCAAGAGAAGACAATTCCTTCTATTTAAGCATTTCTCTCTTATATGCAAGTAGTTGCTTTTTAGATAAATGAAAATTACTAAAACTGCATAGGAGACAGCTATAGACTCATGTCATAACCTCACCCTTGTTAGGTTGAGATGAGGGCAAACAACAGGGTACAAATTTTGAATGGCACCTCTTGCCACTTCACTGTATGACAAATCTCTATCTTCCTGGAGCTGAGACTGAATAATAATAATAATGAGAAGAAAATACAGTTTATTAATCCCCTGAGGGGAAAATTACATAGTTTTCACTCTTAACAGACACCTTCCATATGCCATAAATAACTGGAAATAGGCTGGAGCTCCAAACTCAATGAAATGGTGATACCGTCGCCCCGTCTCTGCCTCTATCAGTGAGAGACAGATTGGAAAGAATAAACTAATAAAAAGCACACAGGTCAAACAAATACTTGTGCCTCGGAAAGATCTGCCTCCTTTTAAGTCACCACTATACATACAGTGCCTAGTCTGCAGAGTCCCTGAAAGTCCATTGATTTAAAGAGTGTCAGAGCCTCTTGGTCAGGAGCAAGTTAAAATTCAAAGAAACAAGCCAGAGAGACTTTAAAGGGATGAACTTGCCTGCAACAATTGCAATTTGCTTTCAGTCCGAAAAAGTCTTGAGTAATCAAGGTTTGTGCTGCACAGCTGTGGTTGATTAATTGAAGGTGTAGTGGTCAGGGGAATTAATCATCAGGCTACGCAGGGCTATCGGTGGGGTTTGACACTAGGGGTTGGGTGTTTCTTGCGGAAGACGACAAATTGTCGATTCACTCCGATCTGTCATTGCAAAGCAGTTTAACCACCTCAAGTTGTCATGGACAGTGACAGCACCTTGAGTACCTTAACATGTACCTTAAACGCCGCAGGATGGCCTGTGCGGGGACGGATGGTTCAAAGTCCACCGCATTAATCTAGCCAGATGGGGACAGAGAAATGTTGGGCGAAAGATGACTAAAATGCCAGGAGAGGCTGTTGCGTGGGGCTGGCAGTGAGTGTGTGGCTCATTGATTTGAATGAAATGCAGTGAGTGAATGCACACTGTGACCTGCTTGTGCACCAGAGTGTGAAGCTAGCGGATATTTCAGGGTCAGTGCTGGTGTTGGACAAAATGGACCAACCAATCAAGGGGAGCTATGGCAGCCTCGCGCTACCCCCACTCACTGTCAGCGGTGCTGCTGTCACATCATCGCAAGGATGCACAAGGCAAAGAGGAAGACACGACTGATGGATCGCTGCTGTGGCAGCTGGTGGCTCTTTTCGCTGCAGGAATACCCAGCATTCTGTGGGCAATCTACATATGTGGGCCTAGAATGCCACACCAGACCCCACTCCCACTGGGCCCCCTACCTCATCCTCCTCCATTCCATGAGGGACACAACCAGAAGCACTGGGAGATGGAAAGCAGGCACACCGGCTCAAACTGAAGATCATCAGATGATAGAGACTTGCCAACTGAGACGCAGCTTCATATACGCAACAATTACACACATAGGAATCAGGATCCAGACAGGAAACGTGGAATACACCACATGTACACATGTTCATGCGAGTTGATTCATTCTATTTGAATCCTGATGGGAGTTAAAAGTCCACACATGCAAATAAGTAATGTTTCCCTGGTCCTGACAGGTTGACCTCTGAGAATGAAATAAGATACACACACACTAATGAACAGAAGAAACCAAATTGAGGCTCAAAGCAACAGTGTCTGATAGGTGAAGCGCAGCCGCAAGGCATCAACTGGTGTCAACAATTAGAGAGGTTAAGAATGATGGTTACACGTCAAATTGCTGAGAGATTTGTCATGCATCTAATTACTGTATTTACTGGACTATAAGTCGCGCTGGAGTATTCGATTCAAAGCTTTATTGTCATATGTACAGTATGGAAACAAGTTTCCCTCCACAATGAAATTCTTACTTTGCCGCCCTGTGCCTAATGCCATGCATAAGGAAAGCAATACTGATAAATGAATAAATAGATTTTGTTAAACTAAGGAGGAAAAAAAAATGCATATGTGAAGAAAACGTTCACAGCATATGACTGAGAGACACTTTTAGTGCTCCTTAAGATGGGGGGTTCTCAGCTGTTTAACAGTCTATAACTAATTCATCAGATTTGATAATTTCACATAAAAGTTGCATCTGAGTATAAGTCGCACCCCCGGCCAAACTATGGAAAAAAATGTGACTTAGTATACAGTGGTTGCTTGCTTATCGCTGTGGATACGTTCTTAAAATAACCCGCAATAGACGAAATCCGAACAGTAGTTGGCTTTATTCTTTTACAATTATTTTACGTTTGAAGGCCGTAAAACCCCTAACCACACACTTTTATACACTTTTCTCAGACAGGCATTAACATTTTATAACATTTCTCTCTTATTTAAAAACTCTCAAAGTTCAAACTTTGGCAGATTAAAAAAATGTTTTTTTTTCTTGTTGTCACTGATCAAGAGGTAAAGCAGACTCCATCCTTACGATGGTCTTGTTGCGGACAGTTGCAACCCCTTTTTGCATCCTTGCCAAAACCTATTGCTGCTGCCATGGTGTTGTTGTTTTCTATACGGATCTCTAAAATTATCCCTTTTTCCCATGAATTAGATAGAAACAACTGCTGCTGTGAAAGAATATATGACAATAAACTTGGTCACCGCCTGTCCCTCTGCATGTGCGTGTGTGTGTGTATGTGTGTGTTGAAGTGTGTCATCCTTCCCGTGAGGGGACATCAGTCAGCTGTGAGGATTTCTCAGCCTCAGGACTCCTTTCATGCTTGAGTAGCTAGTCTCTCTACCATGACGCATTTTTCCCCCCATGAGAACACATTCAAACACATACAAACCTCAGCCATATGTGCTCCAACGTATGGGGACTTCACATATACACACTACCGAACAGTACAGAACAGTACAGAATCAGATAACTGATCACACCTCTTGCCCCTGAGAGTTCACACAACGGGATAAATAGATGTCACTGAACTTTGTGAAACTGCAGTTTGTGTTGGGCAAACTTCTGATGTGCCATCCTGACACATTCCTGTACTGCGGCGGTACACAATGCAAGTTAGTTTGATTGATTGATTGATTGATTGTTTGTTCCTGACAATGTGAAAAATGCAAGCTGGATCTGATTCATTACAAAACAGGACACTACTTGAGGATGCTCATTATTTTCTTCCCTTTTTCAGTGGTAGCTAACGAGAAGTAAGCAATTACCGTACAGGCTTGACAGAAAATGGCATAATGCAGGGTGCGTGTTTGCAGAGCACAACGTTCGATGGGTATTTGCAAATTGAAAAACTCCTTCATGTCCAAATTCAGACCAACAAACAAAAGATGCTGGCGCAATAAGTGCTGGTTTGATATGAAGAACTGTAACTCGAATGCTGGTTTTTGCTGCAACAGCGATGTCTTTGTTTGTGGAGAGAATCTTTTATCCAGACCACCTAAAAAAAAAAAAAAAATGAAAAGGAATGTCAATACATAGATGTATCTGTACATACAGTCCACTCTTTTCTTAAGACCAGGCTCGAGATTAGTAATCAGAGTTCTATTGCAGCTTTGAGGACTATCACACGGCTGGTTCACAATTCCATTTTGAATGCACCATGCAAGGTAAGTGCAAGGTCATTTTGATGGAAATCATGCGTCTCCCACAGTTCTCCGCCTTCTGCTGCTTTTCCCCACTCAGCATTTAACATGGAGATTTGTAAGGCTGATTAAGTCCTTCCAGTGCATCCAGACAGTGACAGTGACGAGATGGAGGTTTATTATGTTAAATATTAACCTCCTTGAGAACCTGTTCGCCTCTTGTTAGCCTCCTGGAGAACTTACACACATAGAAATGAACTAAGCTGATTTTTTTTTTTTGCATAGATGTTGTGTAATGAGGATGAAATACAATTAGCGTTTTGACAACCGTTTTGAACACCCGTCAAAAGATGAATAACAGTTTGTGCCGCGTTTGAGCTGCTGGGCTTTACATTTTCAGGATCAATAAAGCCCCTACCTCCCTGTTCTGTGACACCTCAAACTCACAGTGTGTGTAACTGCCTGTGACAACCAAGACTGCTTGACGTAGAACTTAATTCCATTCATAAAATTATGAAGTCGCGTTCCACTACATTCCTTGATTGTTGAAGACTGATGAGTGTGAGTCATCTTTGACAGCTTCCAAGCAGAGAGGTCTCTTAAACTGAATTCTTTTAATGGAGTGGGTTTGAATTCATTCCACCTGGGGAAGGCTGTCGCTGATGAAAAATGGAAGAGACTCCTTCAAAATATTTCCTGCACCACGATACCTCACAGTTCTGACAGCAGCGTTCTCAAGTTGTATTTTCACTGATGTGTTATTTTTCAGTTTTCTATATTAACTTGTTCTGGCATGTGCATTTTTCTCCAAGATGCAACTTCTTCCCCCATGGTAGTAAATGTCATTGCTCTGTCATGCTTTTCTCTGAGAGGACTGTGTGTGACTTCATTTAAAAGACAAACGACAGGTAAAGACTTTTTAAAATGTCAAAGTGCTAGCCAAGAGCAAATTCTTCAAATGGGCTCTATCATCTAAGACAGGAACGCCCATTACATCGATTTCGATCGACCAGTCGATCACAAAGGTAGTGTGGGTAGATTGCATGGTAGTGTTAAAAAAACAGACAATAAAAAAGTCGGGACTTAGGTCACTACGCATGCTCAGTTTATGGCAGTAGGTGCAGCAAAACTGACCAGCTGGCAAATTAAGCCTCCACTTTTTACACCCAGTTTTTTTCTCTTTAACTTAAGAAGGGGTAGAAAAATGAGTGGGAAAGAGAGACAAAGTAAGAAGCCGAAAACAAGTCACTGTCATGTGGAGTGACAGGAGGACTTTTTTTCACTTTGTCATTTTCGAACTGCGTTTCCCTCATCTGTCAGTCTATTGTGACAATACCGAAGAGGGAAGATGTGGAGATGTGGCATTTTCGATCTGTCCATAAACGCTACGATTCCGGCTTCCCACCACGAAGCGAGGTGAGAAAGAGAGAAAGACATGAACGAAGTATTTTAAAAGACTTAAAAAAAAAAAAAAAAAGGAAGGGGAAATATTATCTTCAATCAAAGCCGTCAAGCTGTCAAGAAATACAGTCACAGCAGGATCTGACCTAGCAGATTTGGACGGACACCCCAGGTTGTTCACTGCTATTTTCTCACTGTAATTGGACAGTTGGACGAATATACGGACCTGAGTGACAGATTGGTTGTGTGTTCTTACTCGAATGGTGTGCAAAAGAGGAGCTGTTAACATAAATGCCCATGAAAAAACATACTGCACCATTAGTTGGCCTGAAAGACTAAAACGATACATGTCTAAACAGTACTAGCACAAGTGGTTCTACTTTGAATTTGATAAAATTCACAACTGAGCAGATATATTGCAATCCTCTCGACATTTTTGGAGAATTGATGATTGTAAGTCTTTCCATGCTCCTTGTTACCCCCCCAAAAAAGGGCCCTTTATTTTTGTTACTGTTGTTGTTTTCAGATGGAAATTCATGCAATTTTGACGTTTTCCTCAGTCACCACATCAAACCAGCAATTGCGCAGGACTAATAAACAAAATCTGACTGCATCAGGGTTGTGAATGAATATCTTTGAAAAACGATTGCCAGTTGAAGCGTCTGCAATGCGACGCCTGAGTCATAACATCACAGCGCATCACCCCTATTCTTTTGTGGGAGAAGTCACACCTGACCACGTATCTCACATTTTGTAAACAATGTTCAGAGTTGCTTTTGTTGATGAGGTCTGCAGAAAGCTGCTTGCCACTGAAGCGGCTGCAGTAGTTGAATTTGGTGGCTGCGAAATTACATTTTCTGCGCTCTACTCTCAGCAATGCTTCAGACACCATTCTGGTTTATAATTTAACCTTTGTGAGGAAAAATGTCTTTCACCTTGACATTTGTTTCAAAAATGTTGCACAAGCTGACATTTAAAAAGCCCAAATTGAAAAGTCTGTCCCTCTAGAATTGAGCTATGTTTTTATGTGAGATCGTGCTTTTTGTATCCATCATTAGTATACAAAGAGTGGTCAGTGCAAAACATTCTTAAGGCACATTTTTCGCTTTGGGCACTTGAGATTAGATTTTCCTCGGCAAGACCTCCACATAGCAGATGTTCTGTTACCTGTGCATCTCAGTCAAACAGTAGAATAAGCTCAAGTCCTTGTATTTAGGTAAATCAATTCAAAAAGTGAAACCCTCACATCAAAGATTAGTCACACATAGAGAAATATTTCAACCCCCTTCTGTCCAATTTTGATATGAAAAAAAATGGGTTGACGCTAGGGATGTCCGATATTGGCTTTTTTTCCGATATCCAATATGCCGATATTGTCCAACTCTCAATTTACTGATACCGATAACAGCCGATACCGATATGTGCGCCGGTAAACGCTTCAGGAGCGCATAGGCACTATTTCAGTGTAACGCAAGCATTATTGTATTTTTATCGGTTTTTATTTTATCGGTTTTAAAGCAAAAAAATCCAATACCGATATTACATTCTTATGCTAAGATTGGGCCGATAATATTGTTGGGCCGATATTATCGGACATCACTAATCTGTATAGCTTTCCTTACACATGGCATTGGGAAGAGGGCGGCAAAGTAAGAATTTCATTGTGCAGGGAAACTTGTTTCCATACTGTACATATGACAATAAAGCTTTGAATCGAATACTCCAGCGCGACTTATAGTCCAGTAAATACAGTATATTAAATATTTTGCTCTTTGAATAGCGCTGTTTCCAAATCCCAAATCCCAAATCCAGAATCTCAATTCTGTTTAAAACTATGTCAAAGTTGTTGTTCTGTGACAAAAGATGATAAACGCCACACCAATTTTTCAGCTGAAGCCAACAACTCCATTCAGCAAATCAGCAAAGAACATTTTCGTCATGTGACGCAGCTGGCTTTCAGAACGTCAACAAAGACTAGCGTTATTCGAGCGGGAAGATCTAACTATAATATTTAGCGATTTATTGGCCCACCCACCCAGCCAAAGCTTACAGGAACCACATCATAGACATATTGTTCATGATTTGTAAGTCGGATCACACTTCATATCAATAAAAAATTACAGGACAAAAACTGCTGTTGCATATACTAAGTTTAATTTGAACATTTCCAAAAAACAACAACAGACAAACAGAAAAAAAAACACCACCATACCAACCATACCACAACAACCAACATATTTAGAGAGTGCAAATGATACAGTAACTATGATACATTTTTATTTAAAAAAAATCTAAAAAAATATAACAGTATATATAAAAAAGATAAAGTTACAGTCAGAGAGCATAGGGAGTTGATGCGAGGCAATGCTTAAATTACTGTGCAAATTCAGCAGCTTCTCAATCCAAATGAAGTTCAGCATATCAAATTGTCAGGTGGTTACACTGTCTGGAAAAGTGTGGAAATATGAATCAGCTCTTTAAGATATGATGGTGTCTGATTATTTAGCGCCTTGTAGGTGAGGGGAAGAATTTTGAATTCCAATCTTAATTTGATTGACTACCCTTGCTTAAAAACATCCCAAGCTAATGTTGTATGTTTAGTGCTCGGACTTACTTATGCTTTAGTAAGTTTATAAATCATACTTGTGCTTTACATAGCATTTACGTGTTTTGCTATTTCAGAATTAGACAGACCCACCTGATGCTTTCAAGACAGTTAACAGCTGGCCTGCATGGATAGGTTATTACTAGACATGAATGTTCTTGTTTACTTTTATGATGCACCGAGCACCAAATCATGGAAGGTTTTACTCGATGGAATTGTTAGCATAGCAGAGAAGCTGCCACTTTCACCAAAACCCATTACAGTGCTTTTGCAATGTCATGTCCTTGAATATGATAAACAGTGATTCTGGAACAGATCTGCGTCCTACTTATGCTGTTAATAAACATTCAAGTGTGTGGCCACATACAGCTCGTTCACAAACAGTTGCAGAAAGTGTTCTTGTTCGTTGCAAGTATTGACCGTCAGGCAGGTATTTAACGTAAACATTACCCGTATATTTTGTTACTATCCTACCTGCTGCTAAAATTACACCATTTGTACAAGACACATACCTTGTCCAGTGTAATTTACCACTCACCACTATCTTGTTTTTTCCTTTCCTCCTCCTCCTTTCTCTTCCTCCTTTACTGGCTGCCTGAGGTTCCACTTCATGGTGATAGGCGAGGTTTTGTAATTTGTGGACTGTTGAAATCACTAACTTGGCCGGCTGCCAGCAACCAGTGAGAGGGCCTCCTTTGGGGGGGATTGTGACGACACTGTCACTGACACTTTCCTGCATTGACAGAAATTAAAGGGATACTCACACAGTTTGTCTTTGCATTTTACTCATGACCAGTCGTCGTCTTGGGCCCTTCGCCAGGTTGGGGCGCCAGGAAATGAAAATGACATTGTGAAAAAAAGTCCAACTCTCATTCCAGATGAAAGTGATAAGTTTTTGACCTCTTTCTTGGTCCAGCAACCACACTCATTTTTGGATGAGTGGGGTTTCTTTAGTTTAAAAGAAAAAAGCAAAAAAATAACATGCGGGGATAACACGCACATACTTGTCAGTTTTGCTACATGCCGCTGTTGTTTGCACATGCGCGGTGACCTAAAGGTCACCGTCATTGTCATCCGACAGGCTGCCCTGTATGTCAATCAAATGAGGGGATGGATTATAGACTAGAGTCAAACCTATTTTTTCAGTGTCATGCGATCTACAAATACTGCCTTAGTGATCAACTGGTCGATTGCGACTGACCTATTGAGCACCCCTGTGCTAGATGCTAAACTAGCGCTAGCATGACGCATGTGACGCATCGTTCAACAACACAGAGAAAGAAGAATTCAATGGATTTAGTGATTTAGAGTGAGATGGAGGGTTTGGTAAATTTGCTCATGTTGTATGCTTAAGTTATCTGAATAATTGTTATGTATTCAGCTACTTATGCTGCGTTCCAGGCTCCCCGTAACTGGTATTTTACCGATTAAAAGTGGGCGGGGCGACAGCCAAACCTATGAACTCACGCCTGTAAACTCAATTGTACTGAAGTACTCCAATTTCCTCGTTCAACGTCACGCAATGTATTTTTTATACCCAAAAATGATGCCCCGATAGCTGAAGGTGGTACCTGGAACGGTTTGAAGTTATGCCTCGTGACTTTGAAGTTGCAATTCACAGGTTCAATTCCCAGCTGGAACGCGGCACTAATCTTCTTATGGGGTTCAGGGGGCAGCACAGCACGCCAATGCACTATGCTGAGTGACACCGAGAATGAAGAATTCGAGGGATTTCGTGATTTGGAGTGAGATTGATGGTTTTTGGAAACTTGTCATCTGGTGTTTAACGCTTCAGATACCTGAATAATTGTTAAGTTAAAACAGACATGGACTCAGTTTGTTGTCTTTGCTTCATGTAGCTGAAAAATCATCAATATGCTACGCTATGCTAGCGTGCTGTACTGTCTTTTCAGCCTGTTGTTCTCTATATTGGTGTTATTGTAATTTGCCTTTTAAGATGTAACGTCTGTTCTTGGTCCCCGAATTTTGTTAAATAAATTTCCTCAAAAATGCGACTTATCCGGTGCGACTTATACGTGTTTTTCTTCATTGCTATGCATTTTCTGGTTTGTGCGCCTTAAACTCCAGAGCAATTTAAGTTAGATACATAGATCCTTTTTTTTTTTTACTGTCGTCAAAAATCAAACAACTAAATTAACTTAAACTTGCGATATTAAATCAATGCCAGAAAAATTACTCCTCTCCATCATTGAGCTTTGTGTGTAATCAAGCCATACTATAGACAGGGTTAATTGCATAGATTTAGCTATATTTGCATATAGCTGTTTGGTTTGCAAAGTGGTTTCACCTCCTGAATATCTTTAACACCTTTGTATGAAATTTCCACTTTTCTGAAATCTACAGAGATGCTCCCGTATTTCCATATCATGTTGTCAACGCTGCAAAAACCAAAACCAGACCACTCTTTCTCAAATAGATTATAATGTCTCCACCACAAAATCTGTTCTGATACATCCAGGACAACGGTAAATACAAGAATGTTCACACTTTAGCACACTGGGAAATAATGGGGGGAGAGGGGCAATTTGCAATCTAATTGTCCCTGTTGTCCTTTACAAGTATTTCAGTGTGACAAAGGCTGAACTTCTGCTTCTCTGAACTTTTGGATGTCTGGTATGTACGTCTGTATCTTAGCTGCAGTTCAAAAGGATAATTTGTCCACAGGAACATTTTATGGTGCTGAAGTGCTGACCTACAGTATCTGACATTTGGTGACATAATGTGTGAGTGCTGCAGATAGGTAGGTAGGTAGGTAGGTAGATACTTTATCAATCCTGAGGGAAATTCAAGATATGATATGTTTGCTCTGTAACTTGGTTTAACTTAAAACACTGAGTTCCATTTTCGACTTCTGCGAAATTTGGTTTCTGTCGCGTCGTGGGAATGGACCTGCCGCGGAACCCCCTGTACCTGCTCCAGCTTTTCATATAATGAAGACAGAGAAACAAATCCCCTTGGGATCAAGTAGATGTTGCAAATAAATGATTTGATTCATTAATTGATGAATATATACATAAGCACACAAGAATATATAGCAAACATACATAGATACACACCTCCATACGCATGTGCATAAATACACACTGTGCATGCACGCACACATACATACATCTATACATCTATACATACATCTATACATCTATACATACATACATACATACATACATACATACAAACTTACATACATACAAACATACATACACAACCATGAACTAACCATGAACAGAACAGAGATTTTGAAGACATGACCTGGAATTTAATTGAGGACCACAGAGTTTGACTAGGAAGTGCTTTTAAAACAAAACAAATGGATACATTTGAAATTATGTGTTTGTGTTTGATGTCTGAGACACTGATGTCTGCACAGGTAAAGTTCACAAAGTAGGACATTTACACGCGTTTGCACCAACCCGTTCAACAGGGTTTGAAACCAGCTACCTGACACACACAGCAAGAGAGACTAAAACCCACACACTGATATTATGCAGTTGCCCTAGTAAAATAGAAGCACGGGTAATTGCCTCCAAACAATGGAATCCTCTGCGTTGTGTCAAACTTTGAATATTATGCTTGGGTGACATATCTTTTCCAGGCAATAAAGGATGCAGCACTGTATGAGGCAGTTTCGGAGCAGTGTGCTTGCAGAGCCACACACTTGTGTCATTTGTGTTGGCCGAATCTTTTGTTTCTGAACTGACTGATGTGATCATGGCTTGGCTGTCAGGCCACCACCACAGCTACCATGCCAAGATTTAACAATTAACTGATTCATTGATGAAGTCATGTCATCTGAAATCCCTGTGTCTTTCTTCTCTTTTGCAGTTTGCTCCCAGTACTCACGTGGTGTCTTCGCCATCTTTGGCCTGTACGACAAACGTTCGGTCCACACATTGACATCCTTCTGCAGTGCACTGCACATCTCCCTCATCACACCAAGCTTCCCCACAGAGGGCGAGAGCCAGTTCACACTGCAGCTCCGACCATCTATCCGCGGCGCGTTGCTGTCCCTCCTAGACCACTACGACTGGAATAAGTTTGTCTTCCTGTACGACACTGACAGAGGTGAGTCCTGGAATGCAGTGAACAGCGTTACGTCCAGGTTTGTGCATTTTGTGGGCTGTGATCTCCTTCTATGGCTATGTTAACAGGAACTACTGATTTGATAATTGACTCATTTTTGGTGAGACAACATAGCAAGAAAGGCATTTCAGGAACACTTGAATTGATTCTCAAGAAGTGGCCAGAACTATTTTTTTTGAATACATAGATTTTTTTGTCTTGAATATCAAAAGTTCTCATATCAGTATTGCAATCATTCATATATGCATTTCTCTCCAACACTACAATCATGCAGATTGAGATTTGTTGGTTCTGTTTATGTAACAAGTCAATAGGCTGGGAATGGAGAAGTGAGAGAGCTCACTGACTGATTAAAATGAGCTGTATTTTTTTATTTAGTTCATTTAGCTGCCCGTTCCCTCACTAACATATCAGCAATTGTAAACATCTGAGTGATATCAACTACTCCATGCACAGCACAATAGCAGAGGCACTGATGCAAATACTCACAGTATTTCACAAAACACTCATAATTATGTCCCCCCCCCTTTCTTTTTTTTTTTCAAACGAAGAGGCTTACAATATTACAAATTAAAGGATCAGAAATAGAAAATCAACACAAACATCTTAGTGTTGTAGTAGAGAAACAGTATGGGGTTTGAGAAAAAGCTAAATCATTCGAATCCATCATATTATCTGTTCAGCAGTCCTTGAGTTACAGGTCTATGACAAATGGCCTGTGTGGATAAATATGTCAATCAGGTGACTGACATTTCAGCTCTGAATGTTTTTACGATGCAATTGATTTCTCTGGATCTACAAAGAAATGTCAATTATTCATTTGAACCACGGTGACAAGTCAAACCACAACTACCTAACAGACGTACTTGGTGTTCAATCAGAGTAAGCAAGAAAAAGTAAAGTTTTTCTCTGTTCAAAGCTGAGTAAGGGAGCACGAATAAACATATTAAGTGGCTAGTGAGTTGATGATCGATGGATCAGAGAGGCCCACTTGCTTACATTAATGATTTGTGGACACACAACGCTAGATGTAACACACACTTACCTCACAGCACACACCTAGATGTGTGACATCAGCAGTTTCTCACTGCTGGTTTTTGGGGAGGCAAGATATCAATACTGCAGTAACGCTGCTCTCCACCAGGCAGGACCGACCTCTGCCTTTAACCCTTTTTTGCGTCCTTTTGTCTGGCCTTGCCACGCCGCATTGGCTGAAACTTGCTCCACTTCCTAAGTAATGCAAACTTTAGAAATCTGTTTGCTGATTATTTGTTTCACTGGCTCAGCCAACTCTCCCTGATTTCTATTCCTCAATATTACTTAGCCAACCAACCTCCGCACGCACGCACGCACGCACGCACGCATGCACACACACAGACACACACTTGTACCCTCACACTCAACAGGTGCTCGTTCACTCCTGTGTGTCACTTTTTCATTATTGAGTTGGATGGATGTGGGCTGGTGCTCCCATCGAATTCCACATCTTGCTCTCGTACCCCATTCCCCACTCCACACCATGGCTTAATTCCTGAGCAGATTGGCTTTCTATCAATGACGATTGACTCTCAGATCAGAAATCCCTGATTGCCTCCTCTCTCACAAACAGTATGCCCCAAATCTGTACGCAACAAAACTTCTACACAGTGGTGGAGCTCTGTCAGTGTATGAAATCACAATAATGGATCTTTAATTTACTGTTTGAATGGTGATGTGAAGTCCTTGGATAGCTAAAACGAATACATAAGTAACTTTACACTTGTGGTAAAACCCCAAACCTTTGGCACTCTTGACTCTATTCTTTGCTCTTATTCTTTATTCGTTACTCGTATTCTTATTCTTATTCTTACCCTCACTCTAATTCTTAATGATGATAATAGGACAATCATGTTAATTGTTATCATTGTTGTTGTTGCTAATGTATTGACCCTATATAATATATAGCAGGAAAGGTAGTTAAGAAATACTTAAGCTGATTCACTATATTTTAGATAACAACAACAATAATAGTAACCAGTTCTTTTCTTCACATAAGTTAAAGTTATTTGAGCATTTAGAACAGGGGTGTCAAACTCATGGCCTGCGGACGGGATGCGGCCCGCAAAAGAATTTAATCCGGCCCACAAGATAATTTTACAACTACTACTACTAAGCACTACAAACAGAAAAAGTGTGAAAGTTAAAGGCAGGTTTGTCCAAACAGCAGTCTTTTTTCATGAGACCCGTGAAAAACTTCCAAAAAGCAAAGTCGTTTAGATCTACACATTTCTTGATTAAGGAAAAAAATACATTTCAGAGGGGGAGGTTTTCAAAGAGGCAGTGGTGATAATTGCAAAAACTGTGCTTGAAGACGAGAGATATGTAACTGATGTAATCTCCGTTCTCTCCGATATCCAACTGGGGCAACTACAATGGTCAGAAGAGTGTCGGCTATGTCCGTGAACTTGGCCCATCAGGATCTGGGGCCTTGTTTACTAGCAGTGCTGGGAAAAGGTTTCGTATTCAATGGTACGAACGACCCGAAAATACCAAAAAATCTGTATTTGACGGAACGTGCAGCGACAGGCTCGCATGCACACATGTATGCAATCGGTGATGATAAATGTCACCTGTGCAGGACCGCCAAGTTTGTGCATGTTTGGGGTCATTTGCATACAGAAATGCCCTCAAATATATGGAAAGATCCCTGTAACAATGCGTCGGTGGCACAGATCTCCTGCTCGGAGGCTCCGCCCACAGAGCTGCTCTGCACAATGAACGTAACGTGCATTTCTCCACCGGGCAGCAAGGTTAAACAGAGACGCGCTTGCATCGCAGGTTATTCATGCATTGATTGAATAAAATTCTTTCCTGTTCACGAAAATAAATTCATTATGTGATGGCAGTTTTATTGCGATGCAGGCGCAATCTATGGTTCAAATTAAGTTTGGGAAGCCAGCAATGGGGTGCAATCCTTAATTTCGTCTCGTTGGTCATGTCTGTATTGGAACTGGATGTAAATCGGGGCCGCCGGCATTATTCTGCTTGGGGTCGCTGCGTGTGCGAGATGCCACATATGTCTCCAATCTCTCGCTGAAATGTCCCAGTTGGCCAAAAATCCCAGAGTGGACACAGGGTGAGTGTGAACTGAGATGTGTTTGCTGCAATTTGTCTCCCGCTTCAACACGTGTTGTGAATCTCGGTATAGATTCATCAATGTGTTTTCGGGGAAGCGGGACCTGCTGAGAGGCCACTCTGTGCGCTTGCTGAACATCTGCTCGCTCTTTGAAAATGCACTGCCTGCGCAGTGCGAGGTTCTCCAAATTCTCCAATACAGCAAGACAGGCGATGGTCAGTGTTCTCTTTGCAAACATCACGCCTGCGCATTTGCACACTGCTCCTGCTATAGCCACGCAAAGCAAAGTGATGGGGCATAGAACATGAAGTCCAATGTGTATTTGAAACAAGTAAATGATAATTTGGCATAGTTCCCACCAGGGGCTGAACTTTGGGGCAGGCAGGAAGAGAAGCGGGGCTTCATTTCAGTCCTGGGGGAGCCAGCCATCGTCCTGTAGCTGTGCAATGGATGAGGTGAGCATAGCATAACACATTATCTAGCCCTCTTGATGGACATGTGTTGAATTATATAGGTTGTCCCACTCAGGATGAATCATGGTTGGTACAAAAACTTAACAAGACTGACTTAAGTCATGTAGTTAAGTGTAAAATACTGAATAAAATGTGATGCATCATGACTGGCTTCATGTCACTCTCACAGTTAACTTTACGCGCACATTTTCAAGTGGATCGCAGATATTGGCTCCAAGTGTATTCTAGGTAAAAACGTCATCAACCGTTCA
>OMPJ01039322.1:0-53830 GCA_900312935.1 Carapus acus | reverse complement strand
TAATATATAACACGACACGACATGACTAACACAATAACACAACACAACTCAACAAAACATCAAATATCTGTGATGTCACAGTGTCAAACTGTTCATGAGCTGAGTGTAACTTAAGATAGCCAACAGTCACACCGACTTCGGTCATATTTGCTTTTCTGTAAACAGTTTGTGCCTGTGTGAACGTAACAGCTCATTACATAGGAATAATAAACACAATTTTTCAAAAAACAAACAAATTATGTGGTGTAATAAAGGATTCAACGCAGCAGCTTCCATCATACAGAAAGAATTATTTGTCCAACATAACTGTTGAAATGTCTAGCCGGTTACAACTGCCAGCACAAATGTCTTTTTGGATCAAATGTCCATCACGCTGAATGTCCATTGTTGTTGAATTATCATCCCCTGATATTTTTGTCTTTTTTTCACACTTCATTGGCTGACATTGATGGGATCACTAAATTGCCACAACAGTACATTTTACAAAAAGTTATCGTTCCGGGATAAAACATACCGTAAACCAGGGGTGTAAAACTCAAATAAACAGAGGGCCAAATATGATTGCTGGCTGCCTTCACCAGGCTGCATGTCGTCAGCGGGGGAGGGGAGTGGGGTGCCACTGCCGGACTTTCCACCGACCTTCGCGAGCTGTTGACCGGGGGCAGGGGTTTGTGGGACGTTCTGGGTGCTCATGGGCCGCAATTGATGAGTGCTCACAGGCCGTAGTAAACGACAACGCGGGCTGCCCCCCCGCCTCCTATCATGCACAGTTGTTTAGCCATCTTCTAAATCCTAATCTTCGACAACTGTAATCTTATGGTGAATTTAATTCAAACAGATGCTTTGGAGTTGTGCAGAGCACAATAGCCACATTTACTGCATGATCCTGCAGTAATTAATTTAAAGACAAAAAAAGTCACTTAAACGTGCCAAATACCACTAATAATATGATATGATACTAATATCAAGGCAAAGAAAAAAAGACAGACAGATAAGTATTTTTATGGGCTGTTGCAATTGCAGGGCTTAAAACAGTTACAGCCTTTTAGCTTTTCTGGTGACATATATCATATGAGATTCTTGTGGTTAGTAGTTAGTTTGTGCTTTACTGCTTTGGTAAGGCACTGTGGAGTTTGGGCATATCTGACACAACTGCATATCCATGTTACCACATTGCAGGTTCGAACAAGCAACTTTTGAAATCAGGTGATTCTCGAGGCTTAGCTTGATGTCCCTGAAAACGCCTGTAGAAAGATTCGGATTCTGAGGGTTGGGATATCAACAACATAAAAAGTTCACAGCTCCCTCATAACTCTATTTTCAAAAGAACAAAGCAAGACTATCACAAATCTACGAGGTAATCACTTGGTATTGGCATAGTTAGAAATAAGACTCAATAAGATACTTGGACAATATCATAATTCCAATAAGATGAAATCAAAAGTGAAAAAGTCTATGGGTTGCTTTTACAAATATGACCCAGCATCCTTGACAAAAACCAATAAAGGATATGATATCACAAAAGCATTGTATGGATGCAGTTTCACTGTCTCATGAAAGTATATGGATTAAGTGAATCAAAGCTAAAATAGAAACCACTGAGGTCACCCTCAAAGAGAGAGTCTACCTATTCAAATTAGTAGAACAATAGCAGGCTTTTAAACACTTCCACAGAAGAGTGACAATGTGCAGTAGGGGACAATAAGAAGAAACAAAGTCTGTGCAACAAAGTTGACAGACTTTACTTCCATCAGTGTGATTGTAGAACAGCAGCTGTGTTAGTACATTAGCAGGGGAACTACAGGCTACTGACAGATTTACAGGAAACTTTATTGCAAGACGTACTGTGGGCCAAGACGTATTAAGTTGTATTATGAGCTTGCTCTGATTCTGAAGGGTTATTAAAATTATTATTAGACAGCAGACGGAGTGTCCTCAGCTTGTGTAAACAGAGCATTACCACGACTACCACTGCACGACTACCACTGCGAAAACAATCACAAAAATATAAATCAATATGAAGTGAAACTGCTGAGTGTCAATGGAATCTCATGGCAAGTTGGCAAAGCAATGCGCGCCTTAAGGCTACAATACACAAGGCAACAAATTCGTAAATGCCATCATTATGTTGTTGAGATACAATGATTTGACAGAGTAGGTTCAGAGCTAGATAAATATATTCAAATATAAACAGATTGGTGAAGACGTCCCATATTCAATGATAGGTTGTTTAATGAGTAAAAAAATGAGTAAAAAGAGAGGGGTTGAATGGATTCAACCTTTCCTCCCTCTGTTCACACACTGTACCATAGGTGCTGAGCATTTTTTTCTGTAATGCTTTTCAGTAATGTTTTCATCTAGCTTCATTCAGTATCATTCTTCAGTCCTTGACTTAGTGTATGTGGTACAGATTGAAAAAACAAAGTTCAAATGTCAGACATAATGTTCGTTGTGTTGGAAAAATGTAACTGGTACAGAACTAGAGTATAGTCTTTCATCTTCACCCAGTCCAGTTACAGGTCAAGGAGCACAACTACTAGTATAGACCATGAATATTTTGTACTTTGTACCAAAATCCTCACACAAGAATCAATCACAACAAACTGATGTCACGTCTTGTGGTGCTCTACTGAACGTTAGAAGCCTGTGCAATTGTATGAGCGGGAAATTTCTGAAATATAGATTATGAATGAAAAGACCATAAAACAAAAAAATCTTTTATAATCTTTCATATTGATATTATCAAAGCAAGTAAAATGTAGACCCACCTATTGTCTACTTCAAAAAGACCGCTTTAAAATCAATATCAAATATGATATAAACCCACCTGATAGTGACTTATATAGCATATATTATCTTGTAGCATTCAAACACAGTGCAAGCAAGTGCAAAGGTATCATTAGCAAACTAATGGTATGTAACAGGGACAAAATAATCTGAGATTTAATCTCAAATCTTTAAAATTATCGTATTATGGTCTGATTTAAATCACGTTGTGACAAGTTAAAATTACAGCCCTGATGAAAAGCAGTGGCTCAGCCTGGGGGGACTTTGTCTTGGGGCCAAGATCAAGAGGGTGGCTACTTGAAGTCACAGCTCAGACCAAAACTACAGAGGCTGGACGGATTACCGCTTGAGTATTGGCGAGATGCCCTTTGTCAGAAAATGTTGGTGACTGCACTTTTCACAGCACTTTTCTGTGCATTGTCCGCCTGCTTGTTAGAAGTGCATCTTATCTTCATCTTAGAGGACGCTGATGATTTACTGAATGCTTACAATAATCATGGTAAACACAGGCGTCGATCATACCTTTACACATAATTTGCTTTATGATTGCCTGGAACACATGACCCTGGCATTTGTGCTTCAAGATTGTTTGTTCCAGACTCTGCATGCCCTGAAACCCTGACAGCAACACAGGGACAGAGAGACGTGCCCCTGCAGAGGCATCAGCTCCTGAGAATGCCGGGCGATCCTCCCAAGAATTCAACACAACATTCATCATCTTACATACAGTATATATGGTAGGTAGAAACTTTGTTAGTTAAACAACCAATGCGCGGAGCCGGGACTGCCCCACTCTCTGTACTGGTACTTGCCTCGCTTGCTGCAAGATTTAAGACTTGGATTCTTTGCCTTGGATTCACCTCTGTCCGATGTGTCCTTCGAAGCTTGGCAAAACATTCAGCTAATTTTCCTGACATCTTTGAGCAAGGCACCTAACCACAAATTGCTCAGGACACTTCTAAGTGGTTGCAGCCCTTATGCCCCCATGCCCTGTAATCCCTGTAATGACTGTACTAAGCATGCCCATGTCATCCATGTGTGTATGGGAGACAGTGTAAAATTGTAATTTCTACTGTCTAGGATTAATAAAGTGTATCCTTTCTTCCTTTCTATTCATGGGTTCTGGATAAGATGAGCTTAATTCACGGCTCCTTTTACATCTGGCACAGATATCCCTACCACAGAGTTCACCCATTTATTTATGAGCCACCTTGCCTCCAGTCAACAAACCCCTTGTCATGTGCTCATGTTGTGATTGATTCAGCTGTGAGGCTGCCTGAGCAGCAGTCAGTGGTGCGGTCACAACACTAAAGGGTTTACATTTCCACCTCAAGAACACACGGTGTGTAACAGTTCCGCCATGAATCATCAAACACACCCAGCATGACACATGTGTCAGAGAGCGATAACACTATTTTCAAACCACAGACGCACATGCACAGGCATATGGGGAGACACAGCCACACACATGCCCCCACACGCGCCCCTTCCCACAATCCGTTACTACATTTTCGCACCCACTAAAATGTTGATAATAGGACAATGAAAACACTAACGTTAAAATCAACCTATTGTACAACTTGACAGACATATCTTAAATCAATCAAATAACATCATTACACAAACTCAACCTGTTGTTTACTCTGATAATATTTGTGCATTGTTTAATGCACTGCATGTAAGGATTGATACAAAATGCTAAAATGTTATAAATATTGTCCAAAAAGAGATTGTAGCTACATCAAATCATATCATTTAGCCATTCGCTGGATATTTGTAATCAAGTAAACTCCTATCAGTTATAGGGCACTTAAATTATTATACTTGAATATAACGCATAAGTATAGAGAATGCTAAGTGTATCTTAACCCCCTCAAAAAGAAAGCATCAACGTATACTAGCAGAGAATGTGTCATACAGTCTTGTGAATTTATCTGTCTAAGTCAGGATGGATCCAGCAGTCTGATCTTGATTCTTTTGTTATTGTGCACTGCCATAGCATCCTGACAAGGCACACCTAAAAAAAACAAATATATACTGAATACAGATTACAACCATGGGGAACAGAGCACTGACAGGGTTACCTCATGTTGGTATGATTGAAGGACTGGCCCTTCCCTTTGCAGTCACTAAGTTCATGACTCAAGTGGCCCAAGTTGTTGAATGAGTTCAGTGTATACTAAGTTGAAATACTGTATCTATGGAAAACCACTCAATTCCATAGACTAATCTAATTCACACCTCTGTGGAAATTCTTCTCTAGCTCAACATTTCACCACTTTTGTAGATGTCCAAATACAGGTTTTGGGCCATTGCAACATCAAGATCATCAGAGGTCTCTTTAAACAGGTGCAGGGACAGATTTCAGGACTTTTAAGGACTTACCGGTGAGCCAGTTTCTGAATCTGTTGACACATAAACATCGGACTGACGTCGACATTCAACATCCTACTGCTGGCAATGCATCTGAAGCAAGGCCCTGAGGTTGTTTGCTTGTGGTCCACCTGACGGTCCTGATGAAAAAATCTTGTGCTACTGAGTGTACTGCCTGCTTGCCGTTCAGTAGGTCATACATGCTCAATTTGAGGCCCAATCTTGGCTGTTTCCCAGGCAAATGAGAGGAAACCAATCTTCTGCTCATTATTGTATGCAGTGGCCAGAGAGTTCCACTCTCTCTAACAAATGTCTACATGAGGATGTAACTGAAAAGATTAAATGCCATGGCAATGCTGGGAAAGTTTTAACTGAGAGTTGTACTCCTCCATGTATTCCTGAAAGCGCCTTGAGATGAAAGCACCTTAAGATGACTACTGTTATGATTTGGCATTATACAAAAAAAACTCATGAGAGAAGAGAACTCATGACTTCAGTCATTGGGATGTACTCTGGAGTGCTCTTCATCACCAGAGTTAAAGTGTGGGCTTGATGCAGGCATCAATCCTGAAATACACTATTAAGGGTCAAAATGTTCAGATATATTTCCACCAGCATGTCCCACCTGTGACCCTTGGACTACTCCCAGATGAACATTCCCTGAATATCACCCTCAGGAGGCGTCCAGGGGGCCTCCTGATCAGGTGCCCAAATCACCTCAGCTGGCTCTTCTTGATATGGAGGGGCAGCAGCTCTACTTCAAGCCTCTCCAAAATGTCTGAGCTTCTCACCACATGTCTGCAATAGAACGTGGGCCACCATGCAGAGGAAACTCATTTTGGTCGCTTGTATTCACAAGGTCACTCAGATCATGGACATACAGTAAGTGAGGCCTGAAGTGTAGATCACTCTCCTCATCATTTAGTTGCCCAAATTACTACAGACACCACCACTCATCTAACAATCTCTGCTTTCATCCTCCGTGCTCATAAACAAGTTAGTTGAACCTGATCCACTTGATGATGTCAGAAGGACCATGTCATCTGCACAGAGAAGCCACCAAACCCCCTCTACCTTGCATGTAGCCGGCAGCAAAAATATGCTCACACTCAGACATCAATGTTTTGAACATGACAAATCATATGTTTTTGACCAGTCAAAACAAACCAGTCAATGTGTCTTTTTGTGTTTAAGGGTGCTCCCTTAAGTGATTGCCTCAGCAAGCCACCTGTCTCCATCTCCTCCTATGCTTAGTATCCTCAGAAAATCACATAATTAATACGAAAATATGAGTCCTCTGTAATGACAGTTACAGTTGGAGACAGCCAAAGCAATGGTTTGGAAAAATGACAATATCAAACTGAGGTGTATTATGGTGCTATGTGTATGACATGCAAAGCAGCTCAATAAACTTCCAATTTATTACAAAGCAACAGAATTTCCTGATAGCTGACTGGTGTCTGTGCAAAGGCTCTTAACTTTCCTGTCCCTCTCTGATGATCTTGCTGTCTGTGTGTTTGTCAGATTGGGTAGCAACACACTCTAGGCTTGTTTACACCCTGCATCTTTCTATATCAGGGTACAGATTCCACATTCATCAGCTGTGGTCATTAGCTGTGGTCATGTTCTGCTGACATGCAGAGTAGCATGAGGTCTTTGCTGTTGTCCTTAGAGAAACAGACTGCTACAACAACACAATACAGGAATGGATCCCCTAAACACACTTTGTAGGACACGTAGGGTTCCACTTTGACAGGATTATATTGATTTGCAGCAATCGGCATTATACCATATCATCATATCAGAAACAACCTTATCAACCTTGCAACTGTGGATCTCATTGTCATTCTGTAATGACAGCAAACTGCATAGCAGTGACAGGAATTTACACTGCACTTCCCAAAATGTAGTTCCCAAAACTGTTTGAAAGATAGAAACTGTCTGCATTGCAACATTTCAGTTGGCATGTAACATTACCGTTGTTGCACTGGCATTAAGTGATTTTTCAGCCGAGTATTTGAGTGGGCAGTTATAAGCTTACGGGTTATGTCTGATGTTGTGCTGGAATCACAGCTGGAAACAAAGCTCTATCACAAAAGACAGGAACAGCATTCATCACATATATACAAAACACACAGCACATATAACACACGCACACGCACATGAACACACACCCACACCCACCCACACCCCCACACACACACACACACACACACACACAGTACACACAGAGCAGTATTTACTTTTGTTAATATTGCATTCAGCTTCATGTCACTTTCAACCTGTCTCTTTGCCTTCGTTGATTGTGGCATTCTGCTACTACGTGCAGCAGCAAATGAATAACTGCTGCTCGACCCATTGTGCGTTTTATGTTTGAGTGCAGAGGGACAGCTAATTTTAGTTTTAGCTTTGTCTTTGATATGGCGTTTGCTTACTAAATCAAGATATGTGATCTGAATGAAATCCACACCAAATAATGTTTATACCGGACCGGAGGGTATGGGGTGCACACACATCCAACAGGAACTCAATTTGAGAAGTTTCCTTGGAGATGTTATGGCTCTAAAATAGCTAAGAAGGTTGTAAGGAGTGAAATCATAATCGGTCAAGCAAAGTACTTGGAAAAGTATTATGGAAGGTATTTTACATCCATATTTAACCCCACTTGTGATGTTGCTGTAGGTTGCACATCTTCATTCGTATGTGGCTGCGTAGACTATCTGCAGTAATTTCAACTTTTTGAAGCTTAGGTGAACGTGTGCACGCTTAAGGGTAGATGAGAAAGGAAAGGAGTGAGAACATTGGGTGTGTATTGGCGAACAAAAGGGTGGGAAAGAACAGGACAGGGGTCATGGGTAGAAATTCCTCCGTGCCCTGGAGTTCCAGCCTGTAATCATAGAGAGCGAACATGATCCTGTGAAAAAAACACTAAGCAGAGACCTGCAGATCATTCCAGGCCGGATGACGAGCAGCTCCAGGTGTCAACGAATCATTCAAGGATAATCTACGGTAGGTAGAAAATACACATAGAGGCTCAGACAAGAAAAATCAAGAAGCCTACAGTATGTTTGCTCTGTGAATGGGAGACTGGACAGGGGAATGATGAGTGTGGGTGTGAAGTACTAAGGGGAGGATAGAGAGAGTGAACCCAGAGAGCCAGAGGACACTGCTGGTGAAGAATAGATAGCCTTAGATGACAGGTGGGAAAAGTTTAACAGTTTCCACTGATGTTTTATTTAGTTAGAGGTTCACTGCAAAGGCATGTCCGATTATTTCCCTCTGACAAATTTTGGAGACTGGCAGTTCAATTATGGAAAATGTAGAAGGCTGCAAGTTCGTAGTTTTATTAGATTTTTCAGAAAAAACACGCTGCATGTTGAGACAAGATTTTGTCACCAAAAAGCCTATTTCCCAAAAATCTGTCTTGGAAAAAGAGGGTTGTCTTATATGCAGGATCATCCTATATTGGGGTCAGTACGGTATGTCTCAACCTTCCTGATGCAAATTCTTCAAGTGATTGTTAGAGCTCTGTGCCACGCTCTGCTGCATGTGTGCTCAGCCTTGCTCTTGAGCTCAGCTGGGGAGCATCTTTACGAGGGAAGTTTATAAGCCACAATCAGCAAAATGTTACTTGAGGGGCCTTTAAATCCACAGGTTCTACACCCAACAATTGAACCACTCAATTTAGCACACAGAGCCAGGATTACAAAGCTGACACATGGATGTGTTGTCATCTGCATGGAAACTCCATTTCATGCTTCTCTTAGCTGTTTCCTTTTATAATGGAGCAATGCAGGGTCGCCCACAGCTATTGTGCAATTCAAAGGCAAAGTCACACAACCAAATTCTTTTTTTTTTCACAAAGAAATTTTTTTTTCGCAGTTTTTAGCTTAGTTGAGATGGAAAATTCATTCAATGTAGTCCTACAGAAAGCACATCACAGATGTCTTCACTATGAAAACCAGAATTCAGTGTAAAATCTCTGATTAGACATTGGTTTACATTTGATTAGACAAGATATTTTCATGCATCAGGTGATAAAATGGACAGTTTCAGGCTGTCATCCAGACATGACTGTTTCATTTATGACTGACTGAACTAAAATTTCACACTTTGTATTCTTAAAAACTCAGTTGGGGGACTAAGAAAAATACATTACATTTTCAGATTATCAACGCTCGACGTGTGAAATTTTGTGACATTGATGTGGCCAAGACAGTAATGGCAGTGGATGAATAGAAATAAAACCCTCCCCTGCAGTCACTCGTCCCCAACAAACTTAAAGTGTTGTAGAAAGAACATTGTGTTACCCTCACATCTGAAAGCACTGAAGCTAAATGTGATGTACCCTCATCAGTTCAGTATTTTCCATTGCTGGTGGAAAGAGTGTATATGCACACGCAATGACCATCTGAGTCCTTGCTGAGTAGATTCCCTGTTATTGTGGAAAGAAAACTAGGGGTCTGATATTTCTGATACATGCTTACTCGTTCACTTAAACACACAATCTGATGATACTATTTCATAGACATTGGCACAAGTAAGACCTGATTCTTGCCTTGTATGTCCTCAGTGTTTGCTTTGAAGCCACAAGTCAACAAGATGTATTGCAATTGTCAAATCATCAAAACATGTGCAGACAATCTAGTGCAAACTGCTCTGACAGAGGCGCTTGTTTCTGTTGAGTATTCTAGATCCAATTCTTCCAGCTTCTGAAGGTTAAGAAGATTAAGAAACACAGAATCAGGAGTTTAAGAGCCTTTCCATGCCATAGTTTTCAATATCACACAACACTGGATGATAATCTTCTCAGTCTTCATCTCCATAGAGGCAGACTTCAAGGAGACGAACACGCAGCAGGAGATCATGTGATTTCACATTCTCATGTGCTCTTTTTTTTCAAGCGGTACACTGACCATTTCGTCTTGTCCTTAAACGCAACCTCCCTAAAACGTCTGCCACCTCCAACACCACCTCCCATCTTTTAGACAGAACCACGGTCCAACAACAATCATGGCAAGTCTAACTACCAACTCACACACTGTACCTCTCAGTCTGCCTGATGTCACCCTTGTCATTCTCCTCCTCCAATGCCACCCTGCTTGCACTTTATTCTGTATGCCTGGGCTGGGTAAACAGAGTGCGAGGCCTGAGTTGCGGACCTGATGAACAGCTATCGTACAGATTAATCTAGTTTGTCTCAAGTATTCACTAGAGCACAGTCGGTTTCATCTCCCTCTACTGCAATGGAGCCACATCAACCTACCATAATCATTGCACAACGCATGTACATTAAACAACGCAATCATATACTGTAGGTGGGGTCAACCCAGACATGACACATTGATTCAAAAGTGATAAATGAAAACTGACGACTGACAAACACAGATCCTCCTTTTCTACAATTACTCAACACTAAAAAGGTGAAAAACATAATGAGACCAAATATTGTCATTTTTATTGACAAACTATTTGTATGATATTGACAAGCATATTATCTGTTTTGGAATGATGAGTCTTTATATGAATCATTAGATTCAGGTACAAAATCTTTGATTCAAAAACATTTCATTCATCTTGGTTATAACACCAGTTCTATTCCCTTAATTCTACATTCTCTGTGAAAAAAATCTGAAATAGTTCATGAGTTAATATCCTAACAGGGGTCCTGTGTGTTTGGATGGTGTGTGAACACTGAGCTGGGTCTACATTGATTGCTGCTTCTATTAAAAGTAATGAGAGAGAAAAATATATTTAGGAAAGTCTGACTTCACCCTTCAAAGTGGAGAAAAAGGTGTGGAATTATGCAGGCAAGGGGGGAGAAAACCGCCAGACAAACAAAGTGTCTGACCTGATCAGAGAGAGACTACAAAGAGTGTGGAAACTCATGTAACATTTTGTCTCTTCACATGCATACTACATATTTCTCACCATGACATCAACAATTTGGCCATCCAAAGACAAGAACATGTGCATAGTCTCCCTGTTTTTCCATTGGACGATAACTATGAGCAGGAGCACAAACTGGATTCATTGACATTAGTAGCATACATGTATTCAAAACTGGAAAACCACAGTTTTTTACACTGGGTCAAATATGAATGACCCAAACTTCCATTTTTCTTTCACTCACTCATCATGAGCTACTTAAATTAGATGTTTGTCATACCTGCTTTGGGCCTAAGCAGTCAGAGACCTAAGTCATTTCCACATCTCTTGTATGTGACAACTGTGAATACACTGATATCAAGTCTGCTTTATACAAGCACTTATTAATGTCCTCACTCATCTGTCCTCAGCCTTTAAAAACAGATGTGTGGAATATAACTACGGTGACCTCCATTCATATTAGGTCACAGAAAGCAGCTATCCCATCATTTCTTCGGGTTCTAAATTGGTAGGAGTACCGTACAGTATTTTTCGCACTATGAGTGAGGCACACTTAAAATCCTTAATCTTTCTACAAAATCAGCATTGCGTCTCATAATTCAGAGCACCTTATGTATGAATACTTGTTGTGCTTACTGACCTGAAACCAATTTTATGTGGTGCACTGCTCTCAGAAATATGTCGAAATGTTTCAGTGCGAATTTGGGATTAAAACAAAGCTGCTCCACTTGATTGATTGTCAGGCTGTTCCCAACTGACACGGGGATGATGTATTAAAGTCAGTCACTACTAACTTCAATTAGCCGCTATTGCTGGCTATGATGAACCAATCAGAGAACAGTACGTAATATACTTTCTTCTGCCACTTCCTTAATGTAGTCTGAACTTTCTTCAAAGCCGGAACCATCGCTGAACAGTCAAGTATAGCAAGTTATCTGCCATCTATCCAAGGTTCCACATTCGTGAACTTAAGTATCTGAAAAGTTTTCATTAAGTCCACAATTCTAAAAACGCATTAATTTCAGCCATTAACAACAGACAACAGCTGAGGCTTGATACTGTACATATCATGGCCTCTCTCATTGGATTACTGCACTGTACGTGGCTAGCCAGCAGGAAATTAACATTCACTATTCATCATTCCTTCTCAAACAATCTCGTGAGATCTGAATCATGTGTTCAGTTTGTTTACCACTGAAGTACTAGGTTCAGTATTTAATGTGTTGTATATCAATTTGTATGGTTCATCCTGTATGTAATTCACGATGCCTCCCAAACATCCTGCATCTGCAAAGATTGTTGGAAATGCTTCTCACCTGCAGAGAAAAGTTATGACTCCCGGATAGAAGGTGAGAGAACTTGATATATCAACCTGGGGCAGAAGAAAATGCTGTAGCCCGTCACTTTGGGATCAATAAAAGTATTATTCAATCAATTCACAGTTGTGGGAAAGCACATAGAGTGTGGGAGAGGTGATAACTTTCATTTGCACCCCCCGCTAACTAAATGGTTCCTGTGTTTAGCAGTGATTTTAAGGGTGCATCACTTATATGACACTTTCCACATGTGTGGGAGGTCATGAAACAGATCCCTCGCGGATATGGGAGGTTTGCTGCAACAGCAACGAGACTGACTTGGATGATGATGAGAGGGAACCCTGCATGTTTGATGCCGAGATTACTATACGGTTAAACTCAGACACTAAAGATGAGGAATTTGATGGATTTGTGGAAGACGAATGTTTTTAAATATCAGTGTATTTTACTGAATTTGTTACAACTGAACAATGTTCTGAGTTTTTTGAATAAAGTTTCTCTCTGTGTAAGTTTTATACGACTTATAACCCGGTATGCCCTCTGTCTGAAAATAGAGCCGTTCATTGATACTGCACCTTCTAATGTCCCCTGACCCCCTGACTACGAGTCAGCAATCAAGTATGTGGAGCTGCAGTGTGCTGGCAGCCAGCGATACTGACAACTTTTACCTCCAGTGACTCGGGCCAACTCGTGACGTGATTATAGAAATTGTTGGAGACGTTGACCTCCTTTGCGGTGACAATGAAAAGAGAACTACTCACAGGGTGAGGGAACCTCAGGGTCAGATATGCTGTGACAATGAAAAGAGAACTATTAACAAGGTGAGGGAACCTCAGGGTCAGATATCAAGACTTCCTGGTGAGCTTTTTTACAGGCTGTAAAGGCACTCAGCAGCCACGTTCTGAATTAAGGCGTACTTGCTTTGAGCGCAGTGTGATTCTGCAGTACTGGTTTTGAGGATACTAGATAAATATGGACAAATCATGCAAGCAAGACCATGTGATAACATGGTTACGGACAAAAGAGAACCGTTCTGCTGATAATGTGTATCATTGTGAAACAAATAGCAAATACTGCAAAAATGCTTCAGACAGCAGAGCTATCAGCGACATTATTATGGAGTAAAATCACATGACTTCAAATTCATCCTCATTCATCCTTTGTCTGTTCATTTGAGCTTCAGTTGACATCACTCGGAAAACAATCAAGCTGCAGCCCATAGTCATAAAGCTGCACATGAGAACCAACTTCAAAACATTGAAACATGGCAGCTTCCTTTGTCTCCTTGGTTTATTGTAGTAATGATGTACTGTACATTTACGAATGTAGAGACATTTTATATGTAAAAAGTGCTGTGCAAACACATTGAAAAGTTAGACCATGCAAAGCGAAGACTTTCTCATGTTTGTGCTGGTTGCTCTGGTGCAAGTGATTAAAGCAAGAGGGACGCTTTACTCACTTTGCTGGTTTATGTTGAAAGAATGGAGGCTTCACCATTGAAACTTTGTTCTTAGTGTTTTATCCCCCTCAGATCCACATTTAGACCTGATTCAAAAATCTGCTGTCATTTTGCCCTCTCCCCATCATACTGAGCACTGCAGCCCCTCTTAACAATGTTGACGTGGTAACGTGGTAGCAGCATCATTTGTCACTGTTACCACTCCCTGCACCACTCCCTGTCCCTATTGCAACAGGGAGTGCTGAGATCAAACTTCCAATGGAAATAGGACTGCGTCATCATAGAGCAATCCAAGCTGCCAAACCACTATTGTTGACTCATTGGCCTGCAGGGTGAGACTTGTCAAGTGCTTTGACTGAGTCAAGTGTGTATTGAGGAGGACAGACACATTCATCGAGGTGACAATCGGAGCGCATGGGGTTTGGGGATATCTCTCACTCATCGGGTGAGGGAACTTGTGGTTTGAGAGCAAAGGGCTGAGGCGAAACGATACACTGAGTCTTGACCAGCAGGATAAGTAACGATCAGTTCACGACAAACAAGGCAGGCCTTCTTCAGTATACAGAAACGTTAATATACAGTACAACGATATTCCAGTCCTCCAGCCCTACAAACTGGATGTTTTGAGGTGTAATTGTTCTTCCAGTAAACCGGCGTAGGAATGTCAACAAGCGAGTGTGTCTGTAGCGTCCCTGAACGATCACCCTAAGCCCCAACCCAAGCCCTAACTCCTCTCACCCACGCGTGCCGTGACGCGTGTGTGGAGGCATCGAGCATGAAAAGTGTGTGAAAGCCCGTCTGTCTTCACTGCGGTGAAGAGGGCTCAAGTTACCTGCTGTGAGCACAGTGGGCAGCAGAAAGCAGTAGAAGAGCCACACGACCACCTGAGGATCCATGTCAGCGAGCGGCGCAGGTCACCGTCCTCCCGAAAAGACTCGCCTTCTCTGGGGCCGCCACATTCCTAATTCACGCCCAAAGAGCGAGACGCCGAGAGAAGAACTCCCTACGAGCCGATCCAGGCAGCCGTGTTAGATGCTGGAAAAGTCCTTACCCCGAAGCGTGATCATGGTCGCCCAGCAGAACAAATTTCAAACCAAAAAAAAAGAAAGTTTTCTCAGGATATAAGTGGTGAATAGTTCGAACGGCGCGATCCGGCGGTTCGTCTATGATCTGCCGGCACCTCGCGTTCGGTTCCGAGCGCGAGGCTACGGTTCGACAGCCTTCGAGCGCGCGCGCGCCCTCTTGTGTGTGTGTGTGTGTGTGCGCGCGCGCGCGCATGTGTGTTCCTTTAGAGGGGCCCAGTGTGTGGAAGCGGAGACAGCCTGGTGGAAAAAGTGATTCACGCACTGCTCATAGAGGAACTTTTCTCCTACAGCTGCGCACAAACTCTCTCTCTCTCTCTCTCTCTCACACACACACACACACACACACACACACACACCTTAGTGCATACTCTTTGTGTGAGACTCATGCAGTTGATTGGAGACGGTTTTTCGCGACTTCAGTCAAATTGAGAGGGACCTGACTTTGCAAGCACCCATTAGGAACCTTTGAGTGTCACTGCCACAACAGTTTTTTACTCCGTCCTCACATGTTCAGTAGGCTGTAATTGCATTTGTGTAGGTAAACACATGCAGAATAAATGTACATACCGGCTACCTGCTCAACATGCCTCCCAGGCATAGATAAGGTACGTTTAAAACACGCCATCAATACGCGGACACACAATGACAAGGGCACGTAAACGCACCTCAGTACTTTTTGTCTGCTGTTGTTTCTTTACGGTTCAATACGGAGGAGATGCAAATTTAAAATTTTGAAGCATAATTCTGATCTGACCAGGTCAGTGATGTCAGCCCTCTTTGTTCCCGTGGTTGTTTTCTTCAACCACGATTTCCTCAACAAAACTGTCGAAACTGAACTCCAACAATTTGCACGTGTTCTACACGATGCTGACAAATACTGCTCTCTAGCGGACATACACTGTTAACTACTGGCCAGAATTGGCAGCGGCAGTGAGGAGGTAAGACATCAAGCATGAGCAAGATAAGTAAGAGCAAAACAGAGGACAAGTGTGGCACGAATACCAAACTTTTCTATCAATATAGTTTTGTTTTGTTTTGTTTTGTTTTGTTTTGTTTTGTTTTGTTTTGTTTTGTTTTGTTTTGTTATACAATGTATGCATAATGGTGAGTGTTAACCAGCAATCGACCTATCTCACTTATTGGACAATACCCCAGCTCCATGACACAGTCATAAAAACGCTACACGTTTATGTTGAATTATTGTGGGTAAGTCTGAAAATGAATAAATAAATCACTCGTTATCTTTTTAAACTAGAGTTTGTTCTCACACAGCTGACGGCTCACTCAAGCAGCATATCTCAGCATCACAGGAAAATCGGGCGTCAAATCACAATCAATGTTGTTGCCTTTGATCATGCACATAAGATAATTAGGTTGCGCTCATTTCAGTAAGGTAGACGTTGAAGGTATTATGTAAATGATTGCATTCATTCTCAAGGTGCCTGAAAAAAGATGTAATTACTGAGGCAAAAAAAGCCCTATTCAACGCCAGAAAGCCACTTCTGTCGTAAGCAGTGATCAATTGTCACTTGATCAAAATTTGACGCTGAGATCACAAGATTACACTTTTTCTGTGGTGATAAGATTACTCCTCACAATACATTCATAGCTTTGCTGGTTTTAGCAGAGGTGCATTTCACATACACGTAAACACATCGTGCGTGTCGATGTTGACCGAGATGTTCATGACAAATGAGAAGACAATCATACAAATGCATTGATCAGATAAAATACGACATATGAAAACATCGGTTTGCACGTACAGAAAATATGTGTTCAATTGTAAAATGTGTTTTATGTTACTTCTCGATATGGTGAAACATTTATTTTGAAGCGCCGGTTAAATTTCCGTATAAACGCAGCACTTACCGGAAAAGGCGTTACCTGTACAGTTTGGCGCCAAAATCCCATTCTTCCTCTTGCCCGGTTCCTTTTGTTGATCATGTGGTGTTTTTAGTGACCGTGGCTATAAATACACTGTCGGGGCGATCTTGTCCGGCAGATTTACTTTGTACTACTTGCTAAGAGTTCCAACATGTCGCAGGCTCATGTGACTGACTTCTATTCCCAGAAAAAGAGGAACATTGCCGTTCAAGATTCCGCGAAGCCCCGGGGCGGCAGTGTGGTAAGCGGCAGTGGCTTCTCCGTGACTAGTAGTGGAAAGCGGACGAGGTCTCTGAGATCTCAAACCAAAGAATTGCCAGCGGAGATAGACGACTTCGTTTGCTCGCCCTCTGTTCACGACGAGTTTGTGAGACTTATTGACGAGGTCGCTGGTTCAGGAGATCTCTCCGGCAGCCCCCGGACACCGAAGCGCAGCACGTCCGAGGCGGAGTTCGATATCGGGGCTGCAGTGTTTTCAACCACCGCCGAGCACAGCACTGCCAAGAGGAGACGACATGTTGAGACAAGCAAGGCTTCTATTCCCCACAAAACTACGAGGAGGACTGCTCGAAAGAAGCTGGTCCTGGTTCAAGAAGCTCATCCTGTAAGTCCCTGTTTGATCGGAATTGGTTTCGCGTTTTCAAAGCTGTTTTATAGTGTCGAATTTAAACATTTCTTGCGCTCATCCGATTTGCGCCGACAAAGATCTGAGATTTGGCCCAGAGTTAAGAATGACAGAAATCAGTTAAATTAATTCGAAGTGAAAGCGACAGAAAAAAAGAAATTGGAAAAACACAAACACACAAACAAATACAATTGGAAAAAAATGCACCAAATCCTCGCCTACCGAGTCTTAACTCAAGCCTCTGATTTCTATCAACGCAGAAAGCTGATATATCGTTGTATGAAAAAAACATATATATATAGATATATATATACACACACACACAACTAAGTCTGATTTATTCATTAATTTGAATGTGTTTTCTTGAGCAGAGAAACATTCTGATATCACTTTGTTTTCTCATCATTCTCCACAGTTAAAGCCTAATTGCTCATGTTAATTTATCATCACTTGCCTTTACAATTAGCCCCACTGTGCTTTTGTTTTGTCCTAAATTGCTGAGATTGTTTTTATTCAGGAACATTTATCAGCATTTCTCTCCCATTTTTATTCTCTGTCGAAACAAAGACACAATGTCCTCATGATGCTTTTCTGGTATTTGTGAATTTCGGAGGCTAAACCATGGGCGATGTTTGTTTGCAGCCCTCAGTCCAGGAACCTCCCAATGGTGACATCCAGCCAGCAACAGCAACACCTGCTGCTGCTACTGCCACTGCAGCTGAGACCACAAAGGCTAAGAATGTCAGCCCTTCAGTCATCAGCCATCCACTGAAAACCAACACTCTGATCCCTGGAACTGAATCGGGCAAGGTAATCTCAACTACCCTGTACCCTGTACCCACTAGTACACTACACTCGTACTCTGTACACTAGTACACTATACACTAGTATGTGCCCACAGCACAGACTGCATAAGACCCTTTTTTTACCTGGAACTTCTGGTGGTATGGTGTTGTGGAACTGTGATATAATGTAAGACTGAGACCACACAAGCAGGAGACTTGAGTTTTGTTTAAAGAATGTTAAATCCATTATATTGTTGTTTTATCAGGTATTCTGGTTAATGCGAGGACAGTGGGGGAGAGTTATTGCTTGGGGACTTAGCCTTTGGAATGCTGTTCACATAAGCCACCTGTGCTTTTCAGTGGGGCAAATATCGTTGAGGTCAGGGGTCTTTCGTTACCTGGGGTGTTTTATAATATGGTCAGATGCCCTGTGTACATGCATTTCAAAGATTTTCGAACCGTAGGGAGTGCTGATGTAGTTCTACAATTTTTGCAGCAAATCTTCAGTAAATCAGTGGATTGTTTGTAAGGACATACTGGAAAGTCTGCAGGAGATACAGAGTCGTATGACAAGTCATCATACATGACACCAAAATACTGATGAAAATGTAGGACTGTTGCCTGAATTCACCAGGTTTTCAACTTGGCGTCAACAGGTGCTGAGCACTAAAGACCTTGCAGCTCTGAGGTCTCGCCTCCAGAGGATCAAGACCCAAGCAGGAGACTTGAGTTCCGCCACGTCGCTTGTCTCCCCAAAGTCCCCATCGGCCCCCTCCACATCGCCAAGGGTGCCGTCCACTCCAATTGGGTCCAATTCTAACCCATCGCCCATTAGTGCTCCAAATGGATTTAGGTCCACTGTAGCACGAGCCAAAGAGCTGGCTGCTAAAGCTCAGATGAGGAAGGAGGCAAGAGAGGCAGAGGAGAGCAGTCAGCAGCAGGCCCAGTCCCAGTCCGACAAGAGGTGAGCCCACACACACACACACACACACACACACACACACACACACACACACACACACACACACACACTCCTTCATTTACACAGACAGAAAACCTCACCCTCGACTCGTGCTGTCAGAAATGGGTATGGACGAGAAGTTCTTTCAGTTTGGAGACAAGGTCAGACGCAGGACTGAGAAGGTGTGGTGAAGTGCAGAGGGGAGATAGCGGATATATTTAACAGAGGATGTTGGAGATAAAACTGCTAGGTAGAGGGACGAGAGGAATGCAGCTGAGATTGTTCAGGATGACCTTAAAGAGGGTATTAGGGTGACGGCTGACTTGGAGTGTGGACATCTAAAGGGAGCAGCTGAAAGCATTCGGACAGGTAGCCATTTTTATACACGCCATTAAGGGATGGGCCTGGATCACCATGATCACCTTGTCTCATGATTTATAAGTTATAACTTGAGTATTCATGGAGACCTTTAAAAATGTATATAACAATCCACTAAATATATCCTGACTGTGCTGGTGGCTGCTATGCTAACGCAACCTTTTTTTGCTCTGACTCAGCGAGGTCCTCCCAGCCTACCAACGCTATCATACCCTTGCTGCCGCCACCCCACCTGGCCTCTCGCTGCCTTACCATTACAAGCTGCTGGCTGAGATGTTCAGGAGCATGGACACCGTTGTCAGCATGCTGTACAACCGCAGCGAGACGGCAACCTTCACTAAGATCAAGCAGGGTGTCCAAGAAATGATGCACAAGTAAGTTGGCGACTCAGTGGATGGGAATTCTGAAAAAAATATTGATTGGATGGCTAGCTCTCCAACATAGTAGATACAACTGACATGCTTTTGTTTGTTTGCTTTGCAGGCGATTTGAGGAGAGCCACGTGGGTCAGATAAAGTCTGTGTTTCCTGTTGCTTACACGTTCAGGCAAGAAAAGAACATACCCAATTTCAGTTGTCAAGCTAAAACCAGCAGCTACCAGCTCACCGTGGAGCCCATCATTCACTCAGGTGCAAATACTGAAACAGCAGGGATCACAATTACTTTTGGGTGCCACTAACACTCATCACACTTCAACAGAGGCCTTTGGTGTATTTAATATTGACATTGTTCTATGATCAGGATTATGACTAAATGTTCACCAAGCTGTGTATTCGAAGAAAGAAAATTACTTTCTTCAGATTTTCTGTTTCAAAAACGTTTTTGTTTTGTTTGCATCTGACGTTCTATTCAATTTGCATTCCTCAGACAAGAATGAAGCCCGTCCTCTTATGTTGGCCTCTTTTCTACTGGAGAGAAGACGCATCTTCCACTCCAACTTGGTCTCTATCGTCAAACGCCATCACAAGGTTAGCAGCTTGTGGTCAAAGTATGCAACACTGTTGATGGTGACAGAGACCATCACTTGTTCTGTTGTTGTCATGCGTAAGGCACCTGTTAACGTCTCTCTGTCTGTAGGACTTCCTGTCCTCATTGGTTCCTCCAATGAGAGTCCCAGACGATAAGCTAACCCGTTGGCATCCCCGGTTTAATGTGGACACAGTGCCTGCCATTTCTACCAGTGCACTGCCCCTTCCACCTCAAACAGAGAAACTTGCATCGGCCCAGGAAGTCTTGGACAAGGCCCGCAGTCTGCTTACTCCCAAGGTATTAAACCAGAGTCTCAGTGAAACGTTTCTGAAATTCAGTTGAGAAATATGGATTGTGCAAATGTAGCATAAAGGGTGGTATTGGAGGTATGGCAGTAATGCAGTTTAACACATCAACGCTGTTTTGTTTCTTGCATGTGTTGTGTTCAGATGGAAAAAGCCCTGGTCTCCTTATCCTTGAGGAATGAAGGGGTGGGCGTGGCGGCAGTGGCACGCCCTCAGACTTCCACAGCTTCTACCAACAGCACATCCACTCCTGGTCCTAGTTCTCTAAAAGGCGTGTCCCAGGCCTTGTTGGATCGGGTAAGACACAAGACAAAAGAAGCACTCAGTTAATCCCAAATGAAAGTAGAAAAGAACAAATAAGGAGGAAAGAGTAAACTCTCTGAATACTTGAAAAGAAAAGTTGTTACAGGGATTTTTGGGATTCTTGGCACTGTAAAGTCTCCCCACAATGTGGGCTTGGCACATTGTCTTGATTAATCAGTTGACTGTGCCTCCCTTCTGCTGTTAGATCAGAGCGAAGGAGACCCAGAAACTACAGGTAGCCATGACTCGCAACACTGCTCAGGAGGATCGCCTGTTGATGATGTCTCGACTTGGGGAGCTAGCCAGAATACTACGAAATGTCTTCATTGCTGAGAAGAAACCAGCAATGACCATGGAGGTGGTCTGCAACAAGATGGTGTCCAGCTACAGATGTGCCCTCAGCACAGGTTGGCTCAAGAAATCGACTCCCTCAAATGCATACACTGGTAGCATTTCCCACTAATATTTACACACTCAGCAAGGGTCTTGTGTTTATGTTGATATGTAATTAAAATACAGTACAATTCATTGATACTACTACCAATAATATTAATAGAGTAGCAAAATGTAGTCATGAGTTAAACTAGATGTAAGACAGGCGTTACACTATATGTCGCATACTCTACTGTACTGCTCGGAACTAAAGATGAAATGTCCCATCCTAATTAATGTCTTCTCTTCCGGTGGTTAGGTGAGATGGAGAAGCACATCCGTCTGCTGGCTGAGCTAGCCACCGATTGGCTGACTATTGTCCCAATTAGGAAGGACTTCTATGTTAAACTGAACAAGAACATGGAGCTGAATGTGGTTGTGGACAAACTGAGCCAGAGACTGAAGGAAGAGGAGCGTGGCTGAAACACTTTAATGACTTCTAGTCCAAATACGGAGACATTTTTCGCCAAAGTTTTATACATCATATTTCTGAGCTACAATGTGTTGAACCCCTCTGTGTTGTACTGTGGGTGAATTGTTTTTTTTTCTTTTTGGAGATTAACATTTTTAAAGACTGTGTGATTTGATATGTTGAAGAAAACACAAAAACATAGAAAATTACCACAGCACAGTCTTTCACTTTTTTTATGCAATTAAAAGGTTGCAAACATAACAGCCAGCAATGGGATCATAGCAATGGCCACAAATGATCAAACGACGGGTCAGTGCTGGATGGTTTGATTATCTCCAGTTCAAGTTTCTTTTCCCCCACAATGTGCTGTTAATGTCATGCATTGACCATATCAACATGGCATGTCCAATTAGACACACACAATCTCCATGTCACAGGATGACAAATTACAAGAAGGCTGTTTTTGCATTAGTCAAGAAATTCAACTTCCTTTTCCATGTTTTCTGACTGCTGACCAAAAACTGGAAAAAATTCAGCTTTTCAAAATTTACTAAGCTTGTTTGCGTCACCTGAATCCAGTAGATTAGCTCAGGGGGCACATCAAAACAACAGTCAAACGTGACGAGTGCCACCATAGAAACTAAAGCTTCAAGGTGATGTGTACACGTGTGAATGAAATTCTGTAACAACAGGAATCAGGAATCTTTTATTGTCATTACATTAATTGCATTAAGTATTGAAACTAAGGTGCTCCATTACCGTGTAAGAAGTTACAACAGCACTGTATTCTAATGCTTGCTCTTCAACGAAAGGACAACTCGATGTGCCACTGAGCCGATGAAAGAAGAATGCAATTGGCACTTCTGTTGGCATTCCACCCCCGCGTTCACACGCACATACATACATGGACACAATCTCAAGTGTTGAACAGCTGCAATCTCACCTGGGTGTAAACACCCTACACCAGGGGTTGGGAACCGATGGCTCACGAGCCACATTTGGCTCCCTCAGCCTTATACGGTGGCTCTCCGCAGCCAAAACATAGCAGCAAAAACATAATCCTGCATAAAAATGAAACTGATATGACTTTGTATAACCCCGATTTTTGCATGCTGTGCTTCCTGCATTACAGGTGAATTGCTGAAATGCATTGCTGCATGTATGGGACAGGTTAAACCTTTCATTCGCAGCCCTCACCCCTCTGACAACATCATTCTAGATATCACCATTATGTGAAGTGTTAAAGACTCCTCAGGTTTTCGTTTCGGCGCAACGGTGACCAGGTCCCTAGCGGTGCTCTGCTGAGGTTGCTCAGAGAGTATGGAGACCATGGCCCCTTATTAAGAGCCGTGCAGTCTCTATACGACAGGAGCAGGAGCTTGGTTCACATTGCTGGCAGCAAGTCAGACCTATTCCCAGTACATGTTGGCCTCCAGCAGGGCTGCCCTTTGTCACTGGTCCTGTACATTATTTATATGGACAGGATTTCTAGGCGCAGTCAGGGGCTGGAGGGGGTCTAGTTTGGGGACCACAGGATCTCATCACTGCTTTTTGCAGGTTATGTTGTCTTGTTGGCGCCCTCAGACCAGGACCTCCAGCATGTCCTGGGGTGGTTTGCAGTGTTAGATTGCCCAGGATGAGAATCAGCACCTCTAAATATGAGGCCATGGTACTCGACCGTAAAAAGGTGCTTTACACCATTTGGACTGGAGACGAGATCCTGCCTCAAGTGGAGGAGTTTCTGAGGGTCCTGTTCACGAGTTAGGGTAGAACGGAACAGGAGCTCGAACAACGGACAGGTGCAGTGGAGGCAGTGATGCGGTCGATGTTCCAGCCGAGCCGGAAGGCAAAGCTCCGTATTTACCGGTCGATCTACGTCCCTATCCTTGCCTATAGTCATGAACTTTGGGTCATGACCGGCAGGACAAGATCTCGGATACAAGCTGCCGAAATGAATTTCCCTCACAGGGTGGCAGGATGCACTTTACGAGATAGGGTGAGGAGTTCTATCACCCAGGAAGAGCTCAAAGTAGAGCCGCTCCTCTTCCTCATTGAGCGCAACAAGCTGAGGTGGCTCCAGCATCTTTTCCAGATGCTTCCTGGACGCCTTCCTAGGGAATAGTTTTGGGCATGTCCCATTAGGAAGAGGCCCGAAGGAAGACCCAGGATGTGCCAGGGACTATGTCTCCCAGCTGGCCTGAGAATATCTTGGGGTCCTCCCAGAGGAGCTGGATGAGGTGTCCGGGGAGAGGGAAGTCTGGGCTTCCCTTTTGAGACTACTGCCCCCTCAACCAGGCTCCGGATAAGTGGCAGAAAATGGATTGATGGATGGATGGAATGGCTCTTGTGATGGGGTTACCGACTCCACACTGATAGATTTACAGTGTACTGACAAGGGACAGGAGCTACAATGAGAGTGTTTGGTAGTGAGAGATTAGCAATTGTTCAGGCTCTCCAATAAACATGAAAATAAGTTTTGTTTACATTTACGGTATCATCTTATAAGGCCTTGTACAGGATAATTGACCAGAGCAACAACAACACTACTTCTAGTGAATCTGGTAATGTTCAGTGTGAAAGTGGGACAAAGCAAAGACACCCCTGCAAATGATTTGATCCCCTTGAATTGATGCTTGTTATGATTGCTGTGCATGTGCATACATATTACCCACACAAATCCAAATAGGCCCCTGTTGATTGAGATCAGAAACGAAAGCTCCACAAAAAGCCACACACTCTAAACAATGTTTGCACTCATCATCTTTTCCCAATATTTATCAACAGACTGAACATGAAAGAAAGAACATTAGTTTATTCTAACTAATGCCTCCATCAAATGGATGTATAGTAGTACACAACCCATTTGGAAATGACAGGACAGGACTATGCAAAATTACCAAAGCTTAATGGAACCACTAAGCCGTTATCTCAGCATCAAAATGTTCCACACTCGGTTTGAACAAACACTGAGGGATCTGCACAAAAAATTATACATACTGTAGTGACATATAGTAATACATCTATCCTTCTTTGGACATTTTAGGTTTATTTCCAACAACTTACCAATATAATTGGTTTGCAGGTGCATCTCAAAAACATTGATAACATGACTAATGTCATTTGTTTTAATGAAATTTTATTCAATTTTATTGGTATAGTGCCAAATCACAACAGAAGTTATGTCAAGGCGCTCTCCTTGAAAGTGCGTGTGAAGACCAAACTCTATAAGAGTTACAGACAGAGACCCGACATCCCCCAACATCAGGAAGAGACCTAACATCCCCCATTGCTTGCTAATCCCCATTAGCAAGCATTAAACGACAGTGGCATGGGAAAAACTCCCCTTTGGAGGGCAGTTACCTTGGGAGACCAGGCTGCAGGTGGGCAGCCATCTGCCTTGACTGGTTGGGCTGAAAGAGAAAGACAGAGGCAGAGACAGGTATACAGATGCACAGCAGTAATCAATAATAGTGACTAGATTACAATTGAATTTAGCATACAGTATATACAGAGTATGTAGATATGTCTGATTATAAACACAGCATGTGGATCAGGGGTAGGAAGAGTTTCAGCAATTCTTTGCAGATTTACTATATTAAGAGAAGCCCTTAGTTTGCATTTCATGACAGTCATGGCGAAAGCTCATGAAAACACCAGCTTTTCCCCTTAAAAAATTGGAAAGGCAAAGTAAGAAAAGTACCATCAAAGTCTAGTACAGGGCATGAACGCACTGTCAAGCATCAGAATCTCATAGATAGATAGATGGATAGATAGATAGATAGATAGATAGATAGATAGATAGATAGATAGATAGATAGATAGATAGATAGATAGATAGATAGATAGATAGATAGATAGATAGATAGATAGATAGATAGATAGATAGATAGATAGATAGATAGATAGATAGATAGATAGATAGATAGATAGATAGATAGATAGATAGAGAATTCTACGTAATAATACAAATAATCCTGATAAGTAATGACCTGTACTGTCAAGTCTATTTTTGGCAGAATTTGGAAGCTCCATGACATCAGAGGGTTGTGCAGTGCTTGACAGACAGATGCTGTGGCCTATCAGATACAAACAGTGACTGCTGCTTTTTTTATCTACATTTTTCTCCCTTTCCTCTGCAAGATGAAGGGCAGGCTTTTATCACAAATCTGAGACCTACAGACTTTATACAAATGACGGTATAGATACTGCAAGCACATTTGTTTTGTTGATATGTCAGCGCCATGTAGGAAGCATGTTTCCTATTCAATGATGCACAAAAAAAAGGAAATTGGTCGCAGCTGTGTGAAATACAAACACAGACCAATCCCAGCTGATCTGTTTTGGCTGCTTTGGCACTGTTGTCTCAGTGCAAGATGAAAAAAAAAACGTACTCCCATTGAGTATTGCAGTTTCCATAGCAACAGGGACAGTGATAGGGAGTGAAATGGTTGGGAGGGAATAAGAAAGAGAGAAGCACTAACTAAGGTCGGAGAAATTTGTGTGTGGATGTGTGTGCGTGCCTGTGTTTGTGCACGTAGAGATATGGGGGTGTTTTCTCCTTTTCTTTCTCCTAAACTCACACACTCATTCATGCGTCAGCTGTGCTCTCCTCTTCCCAGGTGGAAGGACAATGAGGCTTGCAGCCTGAATATCTTCTGTCATTTCCCCTCCCCCTCATCTGTCTCCCTTTACAGCTGGCTAAGCCAGCCGTCCAGTGTCACGTCGCTGTCACAGAGCAGGGATTTGAAGATTGCATTCTCACGTTTGTAATCAGATGCGAGAGAGGATTATAGAAGGGTCTCCTCCATCTTGTGCATTGTCAGGGAGCTGTGGAGAGTGACAGAGCAGAGCGGATGAGTGTGGCTGTGGATCAACAGAGAGAGGGAGGTCACCTGTGGATGTGAGGAAGGGGGAGGTGTGTGAAGGGCTTGCAGGGAGCTTCACCCATCAGCAGATGAAGGAGAGAGGGAGAGGGGAGGACGCAGCCGAAGAAGGAGTTCATAGTGAAAGGTAAGGCAGAGAAAGACAAAGGTACGATCGCGCTCTCAGTCTAGGATATCCTCTGAACACTCCTTAGTATGGAATGATGGTGATCATTTATACTGTATCTGTGTGTGCATGTATCTTATTCTCAATCATTTCATGACAATTGAAAATGATAGGGGTACCCTCTTAAACTGTCAAATCAATATTTCATTTGAGATTTGGGAGTGTTTTGAGTATTGTCGCCCCTGTACCAGCCAACAGTTACACCAAAATTCACATCACTGGCAAATTCGGCTTCTAAAGTGCAAACTGGATGCTAAACCAGGCAAATTCAAATCTAAACGTAATATACCTTTTCCTGGAGCATACTTGTTGCTGTCCATGTGATCTTACTCATTACATTTGATTTTCTTCTGAATTCTTCCTGTCACTGTCACCGAAACCCATTTTGGTCCAGAAACGTGACATGTTATTTGTGAATCTTTGGAAGGATTCATTGAAAGAAGTGAGATGTACATCCTGAGGTAACAGAAATGACAGGTGGCTCCAGGTTTATAATAATCTGCAGGATTGGGAGAAAGGTGGTAAAGGTGGCCACCATATGATGGAGAACATTGATGACGCTCTTTCATGACTGCACTTATTTAGAAACTTACAACAGAATGTATTTTTACTGTGTGTGGAGTCTGTTATCTATAGAGCACCACCTCTCCCTGGTCCAAACAAAGGACCGTTTTTATCACATCGCTGTGATTTTAGCTGGCAAGTGGCTGTGACATTACTCGTACAAGTTTAAGGTCCCTCAATTAGTGATGTATATCTTTTTAACTGACTCTCTTCAGCACTGACAAGCGTTAATTTTAAACTGGGCAATGGAAGCATTGCCGTTGAAACCACACAACGGTTTGGTTCAGTTCGATTCTGAATACAATCCAAGGCAAAGACGGGGAGAGAAAAGCCTTGTGGGTTTGTATTATCATACGTATTGATGCTGTGAAAGTGGGATTTGAACAACTGTAACTATAATAACGTGAATGTTTCTCCACACGCCCAGCAGAGGATTTAGCATATTATCATACTGAGTCTCTGATTTCTCAACTTTATTTTCTCCAACAGCCAGTTTGTTTTGTTTTTTGCATACAATATCACCGTGATAATTCTGTTCGTCAAACTGTCGATTTTTCTAGGACTGTTGAAAAATAATGAGTTAACTGTGCAATAATCAGCAATGTTTTCATATCGACATACATTTAATATTCGAACAAGTGAACACCAAAACCAAGATGGTAATGTGCAGCAACATTGCAACACAATGATTTTCAAATGAACACTTTGGAATGTAATGAAACAACAGCTCACATCACATTAAACCATGACCAACAAATGAGCTCCCCAAAAAACATTCACCATTCTCAACAGTTCTCTAATGCTGTCTCTAGTGAGTCTGAACCTCAAACACTGCAGGCACTCAAAATAAACCTGTAACTGTGCATCTACACACATGCCCTTCAGCCACAGTGTTCATTATGCAATACAACAGAAGCTGCTGAGGAGGCAGGAGTGAATTAACTGTAAGGACATCTCTATCATTATGAATGCTTTTGCAGTGGGATGTTTTTAGGCATGTACATGTTGGTATGACCTGTTGTTCATATCTGTGCTCATGTCCTTCACTAGCTTATATATGTTCAGGTTGACAGTATCAAACTCATTGCTTTGACATGTGGAAGCTGTCATGAAACATATTGTGTAAGAACAAGCATATGCAGAGCTCTCAGTCTGAAGTCGAATTTAGACTGCAATTGGTATAAATTGAATTACAGTAGAATTAAGTGAACTGAATTGAATCAAGGAATAGCCTGTTAACTATTTTACCCTGCATATCATCATCTCTATATACTTAATCTGTTAAATGTGTGCCCAGTTGGATCAAACACAGTTCACAGTTTAGGTCAGCATTATCAGCATAATTGCCACATTTCCTTCGTCCAACTATATTTTCCTCAAAGTATCTTTACTCTTTGCAAACACCTGTCCATACTAATGCAGCCAAGAGTGATTTTTATTTTGAACAGCATTTACTCTGGAGTTTGAAACGTAACAAAAACATTATTCTCTCTTGGTGCCGATGAAGTGTGAGTCATCTGTCTGTTAATATTTTATGTCTTCTGAAAGGTCTCCCATGGCAGAGAGTGAGCATCCTGTGGCTGAGCTGCAATCACCTGGTAGAGCTTCATGTTCTCTTTTCACCACTGATGAGCTCCTCTCCCTATCCAAGAGCTCAGAAGGAAAAGCATTGTCTCTTGGACAAGCACAGCTAAAGGAGCGACAAAGCTGCATGGAGACATCAAATGAGTCCACCAGCAAAGACATTTCAGCTCTTTCCCCAACATGGGGAGATGATAGCAGCAGTCAGCTGGGCTGTCATGAGCCTGGTGAGCAGGTGACTGGAAGACACTCGCAAAACTCTAAAAATACTGATCGCCTGTACGAATACTGCTCAGTCCCCAAAGCCTGTACCCAGCCAACTCACACCACAGAGACAACATCATCACAACAGCCAGACCAGGCACAGAGTGCGGCTACCGTCAGCCCCCATTTCACCAAGAATGTATTGCACGGAGTTCAGCCAGCCTCATTATCTGTGCAAAAAAGTCAATCTGATTCCTCACATGATGTTGGACAGGATTTCAAACCCCAGGCGTGTGGAGAAAACAGGCACAAAGTGGTTGAAGGCCAGCACATCTTAAACTGTAAGAAACTCAAGCCTGCGCAGCAGAGTATTGAAGAAAAGGATCAATGTCAGGCTCAATGCGAGAATACAATCTTCTGCGGGTCGTACATTTATCCCAGTTTTGAGGATACATTTGCTGCCTACTGCCATCCGCAGCCGATTTCTGCCCCTTGCTACTTCTCGCCAGGGCTAGCCGGCACGGAAACGTGTAGTCTCCAGCATGCTACAGCAACCAGTTCTCCAACAAATCATCTCACCACGCCTCGCCTCATGTCCTCTGTCAGTGAAACTGGCCTGGATGCCAAACACCTGCTGCACTGCTGCAGCCTTGGCTGTTCTTGGATCAGCACCTTCAACCCTGGTGTTGCTAGGCCACAACCACGAATGCACACAGGGGGAGAGGAACGCAGCTGCTCACCACTCAGTCAAGTTGGGATTACAACAAGGAACATGGGAACTATGACGACCCACACAGAGCTGAGGGATGTCGGGGTGCAGACAGGACACTCTGTGGAGCCGCTACATGTTTTCCCCCAAATCTGCTTGGCAGAGCACGGTCAAAGCGCAGCAGCTGACAGTGACAGGAGGCTAGACGCTCCTCCCAAATCACCAGTGAAGGAAGTGAAATGGGATGCTGAGGGCATGACATGGGAGGTGTACGGAGCCTCCGTGGACCCAGAGGAACTTGGTTTGGCCATTCAGAGGCACCTGGAACTGCAGATAAAAGAGACAGCCAGTCGTGCTGCCAAACTGTCTCGCCAGAACACAAACGTATCCCGGCAAAGCAGCAGCACCGAATGCAACAGAAAGAGAAACAGGATGATTAGTTCTGTTCGAATCACTGCCTGCTGTGCTGGCACGACTACTGCAGTTGATTGACGAAATCAAAGAAGAGCAGGAGACGCACCTGAACACTGTGTTCAGTAGCCATTTTGGCTACTTGCTGCCTCAAATGTCACCCCACTGATCAGGAGATAAAGGCAAGTGAAACTGACTGCCTACCTTTTCACTTGACATAATGTCTTATTGTTCATCTTGTAACGATGTTATAGGTGATTTCACTATGAGAAGTGCTAAAAGGGAAAGTGTGACATAGAGCACTTAGCAGACTTCTATCTTAATCATGAGTTGGATTTTTCGGTAGTGGGATTCAAAACTCAGCAGCTTGCAGCTGTTGTGAGTAGGCAATAGAAAAGACAAGTCCAGCAACATCCTGATAATTAGCAGCTGTACAGGAACTCTCAATAAACAACAGCTGTGCGATGTGAAGCCATAGAAATGCCAATACATACAGTATATGTGAAGACAGTCATGGCCAAAATGGATGGATGAAGCAGGACAGTGGTAAAATATATTGCCATCTGTTTCATTTACTGCCAAACCCAAAGCCAAAACTAGAATGTTGGCTAAACATGGGAGGAAATTCTGTGCATGTATTCTCTGTAGGCTATGATACAAGAACAGCTGAAATAGACTCTCCGAGGGTTTTTCTGAGATCTGTTATCTTATGCACAACTTGTTCATCAAGTGTTCATCTCCTAAATAAGTAATAAATCATTTTTTAGAAATTGTGTGTTCTTTTATCGGTGGAAGCAAATTAGTGTTCTAAAATGTACCCAGCCTGTTTCTCTCTATTCTTGAATAAATTTAATTGAAAATGTGCAACCAAATGTATAGTACCTGAATGTACTTGAGTCTCACTGAGTTACGAAATGCAATGAAGTCTGCTGTGATTAGATGCAGTTATGAAGTAAAATATAGCTGATTGTATCTGAACTCAGACACACTCGTTCATGAGCTACATGTTAAAATATTAAGGAAAAATATCAACATATGTGTCCTTTACCTCAAATCAGTTGCTGAATAAACTGAAGACTCTTGGAAACTGATTGAACGCTTTGTTGGTTTGTTGGTTGGTTGGTTGGTTGGTTTGTTAGATTTATCTTTTTCTCAATAACTGTTTGTTTCATGATATAAAAATGGGTCAGCAAATAGGGGGTTTTCTTTGTGAGAGATAATTTCAGGACCAAGAGCAGCATACAATGTCCCTGTGGTATTGGTGCAGAATACATTGTATTTCAAATTCAATATTGCACTTCATTATCTTTCGTATTTAGCTTAGTAACGGGGAGTATCCTAAATCCTTAAATTTCTTTAGTTTTGTAGAAATCAAATTCTCACTTGACTACAACACGCACACCCTCACGTGGTCACCAATGCTTTATGTACTAGAATGAGACTCTTCTTTCCCACAAATATATTATATTATTTAACTATTCCTAATAAACATTCTTGCATGCCTATCATGTCCAAAACGTACCTTAAACCGGTAAAAAAAATAAAGATATATTTTGATAATTGTGTCAAATCTCTGCATCGTTGGGTTGGGCCAAGAAGACAGAGCCAATGGCGTCATAGGTACAAAAGAGGAGGAAGAGGAAGAAAAAGAAAAGGAGATCGGGACACCAAAATGGAAACATTTTCATCCATCTCATTCAAGTACACAAAAGACACAACATTCTATTGAAACTAAATTTAATGTATATTTTTGTATTTCATGACAGTTTTGTTTGAGCAGAAACACGTTTTACGTGCTACTGCGTGAAAAACGTTCCGTACACAAAATGTGGGCGGAGCATCAGTGACGTTGATCCAACATGGCGGGCCCCATGAAGAACGTGGAGGAAATTCGGAACAGAGTGATTTTGGAGGAATATGGTGTTAAGAATGTAAGAATATTTTGATAATTGGATGTATTGGTACGGTCATATGGCTAGTTGAACTACGCCTTGCTCGAGTCAACGCATCTGTGTTGTCCGGCACAACTACAAAGCGAACGAAAGGTATCAATTAATGCTCAGACGGTCAATTTAAGACGAATCGAAAAGGCCATGGATGCGTCAACAGTACGTGCGGTCACCGCTTTTAAACAACGCCAAATGAATTTGCAACTGAGACAAATCATGGACGTCCCTTCCAACCATCAATGTGTTTACTTGTGAATGTATTCCATGTCAGTCGTTTTCGCCCGTACAACAAAATTACCCGGCAATAAAACCAGATCGACCTAGCAATAAAACCAGATCTAGACACAATGTTGAGAGAGTTGAAGGATCGTTAACCCAACTGGATTGTTAACCCACAAAGACATTTAAAAATATGTCACGCTGGTGGAGACATCTCAATGTTTAGTTCAGAGGCAGCGAGAGAAAATTATCGATGACCTATGGTACATTAAATGCAAGCATGTTGATACAATGGAGAGGATACTTGAACAGTGAGTGCAAGAGACTAGGTGGAAGGAGAAGTTCCAGGAGCATCAGAGGGGATGAATGGTAAATGCAGGGTTAAAATCTGATGAGCAAATACCATAATGATATGGGAAAGAGTTGTTGCTGTTGGGTTAAGGCAACAGATAAACACTGGTGAAGAGCAGTATGGCATTTACATATCAAGTCAAGTCAATTTGAATTGTACAGGGACAAATCAGAACAGCAAAAAATCTCAAGGTGCTTAAAAAAAATAGGATAGGAGGAGGACATATGACATTCTCACTTTAAGAAGAGAGGGTGAAAAAGAGTTGCACCATGTCTTTGTGGACCCACAGAAAGTGTATGTGGAGGGCACCAAGAGAGGAACTCTGAAACTCTGTGGAAGTCAGGGGTGGCGTAGATGTTGATGATGCAGGAAATGTATTAGTGCAGAAGAAAAGTGACAGAAAATGGTGAGGTGTGCGGTTGGAGTGACAGGGTTCAGGATAGGGGTGGGCCTACATCAGAGATCACCTCTGAGCTTCTGCCTTTTGTTCGTAATAGGGGATGGACAGATTGGCAAATGATGTCAGGCAGGAGTCTCCATGAAAAATTAAATTTGCAGATGACATTGCCACGGCAGGTGGAAGACAACCTGTAGACGTAGAGAGATGCGTGCAGAGGAGAGATAGTAGATACACTTGACAGACGATGCTCAGAACAGAGGTACCAGGAGCATCTTAAGCAAGAAGAATGATATTGATACATGTATGAGATGCAGGAAATCCATAACAAAACTAATTCAGAAGTCCTTTGAACCTCAATTTTGTTTAGGTTCACACCACCGATTTCCCTGGAAACTACCCGAGCTATGACGATTCATGGAATATGCAGAAATTTAAAAAGGTAACACTAAGGTGAATTGTTATTGATACAGTGTGGCCACTTGAACTTTTCGCCTAACTTCTATATATTAATTTGTGATATATTTTGAAATCAATACACTGAAACTAAGAACTCAGTTACCTTTATTCCCAAACCAAATCAGTGTCAGACTGAAGAATTAGACTTGTATTTTCTACTGCAGTCATTGTTAATGTGACAAAGTTAATTATCAGGGTTATACTTTAAACTGTAAGTTAATTGTTCAGTATTCTTTACAGTGGCATATACAGTATATTTATATTGTTCTGTACTGTCTAAAGCATAGAGCGTATTAAAACTACAAAAGCTGTATGTTAAACATAAATGGCTTACAGCAAAGTGTGTTAAGCTGTGCAAATTCATATACAATACATATGACCTGTGAAATTATTTGGTCAAAAAACTCATCTTCAAAAACAACCACATACTGAAAATGCACATGGGCAGAGAATGTCGGGCAGTCTGGACATTCTCAGTCAAGCAAATAACTATTTCCTGAATCGTTTATGCCACTTGTCACTTTTCTCTCCTTTGTTTGCAGAATTTCAGTATCGATATTCTTAATGTTGATGACGCCTGCATGGAGTTTGACATGGTTGGCATTGATGCAGCCATTGCAAATGCCTTCAGAAGGATCTTACTAGCAGAGGTATGGCACATCAGAAGTGCTTTCAGCTGGCAGATGTAAAAGCCATTTTTTCCCTTTGGCTGAAGTACCTCACGTTTGAAGTCTATTCACAATTTGCAATCTTGCCAGCATTCATTGTGTGGACATTCTCAGGGAGAGTTTTACTCTAAACATTCAAACATTCTTACTATGAATTTGCAGGTACCTACCATGGCCATCGAGAAGGTGTTCATCTATAACAACACATCCATTGTGCAGGATGAGGTCCTGGCACACAGATTAGGACTCGTACCCATCCGAGCTGACCCACGGCTATTTGAGTTCAGGAACACCGGTAAGAATATATTACACTCTACATTCAAACATTATCTACCATTTCAAAATTGACTTGTACCACATCAGCAAAGGTGCTGGTTTCCTCTAAAAATCTGATAATAGTTTCAGGCGTAGACTCAGCAGAGGAAGAGGGCTCAGAAATAGACACAATTCAGCTCGTGCTCAAGGTCAAATGCAGCAGGAATCCCAGTGCCAGCAAAGACTCCTCAGATCCCCGAGAACTCTATCAAAACCACATGGGTAGGCATCCTACTTTTAATGTCTGCATTACTTCACGCTGATGGTAACATAATGACAAAGGTTATTGATCCTACAGTTAAGTTGAATATGTCTTATCCAAGAAAAGGAATGTTTAGTGAAAAATGGTGAATGCGTGAAATATTTGATTAAAAATGGCCAATAAGACCACCAACAAATATTTTTGAAATGATCTGAGATGTTGACACCCTCATGTTGTGCCAGGTACTTTGTAATGTAGGTGAGATGTATCTAACACATAGTTGGAAATACAGCAGAAATAGTGTAAAGTGTGTGAATTGAGACCTTGAACAGTTTCTAATTACAAATTATTTAGCCTTACCTTGCAGAAATGTGTTACATCTATGTTAAACCATTTCCACATTGAATATACACAGTCTATTCCAGGGACATAAAGTGGGTCCCAATCGGGAACCAAGCAGATGTGTTTGCCAATGCCGGCATTGGTCCTGTGCATGATGACATTCTCATCGCTCAGCTGAGGCCAGGACAGGAGCTAGACATCACTTTGCACTGTGTGAAAGGCATCGGTAAGTGTTGAACAGAATTAGCAATGAAGCATATTATGATGGAGCAATGACCACGCAAATATTGGTTGACAAAACCTGAACTGCCACTCTTGAGTGTGAAAACCACAGTGTGAGGTTCAGCACAATTTCTCATTAATTTCTATTGCTTGTGTGTGGATCTTACAGACTATGAGATACTGTGCAGAGACAGCTGCTTTTTGCTCACTACTTTGTGTAACTTCTCAAAGTCTGCTTCAGTTGCTGTGTGTAATACAATGTAAATGGAACAACATTACACTCACATTAGCTATCATACCTATTTATTGTACACACATGTTCCAGTAATAGTTGTGAAAAATTACCAAAGCTTTGGACAGTTGGTGTGGCAGTGACTCAGTCTGGGCTCACCTCCTGAGCACTGCCTGTGTGCCCTTGAGCAAGGCACCTAACCCCGACCAGCTCAGGGGCACCATTCCCGTGTGCAGCCCCCACACTCATGCCATGGTTTCTGTAAAGAGATGATGGTATATGTGTTTATTTGCATGTCACTTCCTTGTGTGTATTTGATTAAAAAAAAAAAAATGAGTGTGAATCATGAATTTTTCCTTTGGGAATGAATAAAGTGTGAAAATATCTGACGCAGTCAGATATCTAGGTTGGGTGTCTGCTAGAAACTGGCCCCTACAAACCCACTAATCAACCAGAAAAGACATAGCATGATAAACTTGTAGATAAACAAAACATAATCAGTGGCTGATGTAGTGTGTGCTTGGCGCGTAATTTCCAATTTGGACATATTCTTGATTGAATATCTGTTACATGTATGACAGACATCAAATCCCTCAAGTCTGATGTTTTTCCTTTGCCAATACACAGGCAAGGACCATGCCAAGTTCTCTCCTGTGGCCACAGCAAGTTACCGACTCCTCCCAGAGATCACGTTGTTGGAGCCCGTGGAGGGGAAGAGGGCAGAGCTCCTCCAACGCTGCTTCTCGCAAGGTGTCATACAACTAGAAGTAATGAATGGTAACTGCTTTTTTTTTTTACCTCTGCAATGCACAAGATAAATTCATACTTTCTAAGCTGTCAGCCTCCTTTTTTTGTCGTGTTTATCTCCAACAGGGAAAAAAGTGGCCAAAGTGGTCAATAGTCGCCTGGACTCGTGCAGCAGAGAGGTGCTGCGCCATGATGACCTCAAAGATGTGGTGAAGCTTGGAAGAGTGCGAGACCATTTCATCTGTACGTTTCCGTGCTGTATTTGCATTTTTGCCCCATCAGAGCAAATCACTGAGTTCTTAATTACAAAATGTGGTTGGCGTTGACCACAAAAAGTTGTTTCTCTTGGAAAGCCTTAAACGTGATGTATTTCAGGAATTCAATATGATGTATATTTGTTTGTCCCCTTTCCAGTTACAGTAGAGTCGACAGGTATCCTCCCACCAGATGTCCTGGTCACAGAGGCCATCAAAGTCCTCATGAGCAAGTGTCAGAGATTCCTGAATGAGCTGGACTCCACCGACATGGAATGAGATTTATTTATGACTGTCTTTAAATTTGAAATCATTGTTGGGGATCTCAGATTGAAATTCCACATAATATTTTCACAACCTGTATTTTTCTGAGCCCAGTTATTAATTGGAATTCAGAATTTCTTGTACACTCTAAAAGCATACCTGTACATTCTTGATTTCTGTATCAGTGTCTCTCAGCCCCATAAAATGCATGTTGCATTTGTGAATTGTTTAGAATGATAAAATGAAACTTGATGTTCATCGATTCATTAATACTTAATTGTAGTCCAAATAAGTCCTGTGTTTGACCCCACCTCTCTTTGCAAACCCTCTGCAAAGTCACTAAATTTATTTCTCCATCGTGCTCTGTGCTATTAAGTATGTCAGAATGTCGTCACAATTTTTATGTAAAGTGTATATGTGTTCTAATTCCACGTGAATATAAGTGCTAAGATTTGAAGAATGGGAGGAGGTGGATCTCTTCAGCGTGGACCCCCTGAAAAATACGATGCCCCCCAACTCTCCAGTCGTATATGAACAATATGCTCTGGTATCCACCCACCAAATCATGAAGGATGGTGGAAAGTCCGGCGCGCTACCCCCTCCCAACCGCTCCCGCCTTCCCAGCATCAAGTGTGCACCACGCCAAGATATCGGTGGCCCCATATGGCCCCCTTATGAAAAATTTCTGGAGGCGCTAATAGTGTCAGCGCAAAGCGGACACACTTGGCTCCCCTTCCCCCACTTGTGTTTAGATGTTGCCCCACTGCGTCACTTGACTTAGAAGTGCAAACAATCAAGCAATTTGCCGCTCAGGTTCATCGACACATGCACAGAGAAAATACAGCAGAAGAATGGCAGAGAGGAGGAGGAGCGCCGTGAGGCTGTACTTTCAAGCTGAAAACGACACTACAGCAAATTGTGGGATTTGCAAAAAGCTATTCAGGTACAGTGGAGACATTACTAATTTATATAAATATGTAAAAATAAAAAAAACATTTAAAATAAAGTTTTGTAACTGAAGATACAGAGAGGAGGAGAGAAATCCCTCACCCCTTGGCCTACTGCAAGACCCGGAGTCCAGAGCCAGACGTCATTAGGAGAGGCCTTTCAGTATGGCAGAGAGTATCTAGGCAGGTCAAAGTGTTAAAAGTAACACAGGAAAACTGTTGCTTCATTGCTGTAGCTCAGTGGTGGCCGCGGCCTCCTGGGGGGGCGCTAAGGGGCGTCAGGAAATCTGATGGAAGATAACAAAAAGTGCAAATATGAAAAAAAAGAAAAAAAAATATATATACACCTATACATGTAAATGTAAAATGTAACTTGTAACATTCCAAAAGTAAATGTTTCTCTTCATATTTTGTCAGTAGGTTTGCCAAGGGGGTCCCTGGGCTGCTGTTTAGGGGGTCTTTGCATGGAAAAGTTTGAGAACCCCTGCTACAGCGATCTCAAATACCCAAAAACCGATACCAAAATATGCCGTATCGCATACCACTTTAGGGAATTGAAAGCCAGTAGTTTCCCCCTCTAGTACTCTTTGATCGCAGCTGTAGAGTTTGGGACCGCACCGGCATCTCCCCATTATGAAGACCGGGGGTGCTCAATACGTCGATCTACTGGTTGATCACAGATATAGTGCGGATAGATCTATCGTCCACCCCCACTGTGAAATTTGTCATTTGATTGACCAATGTCACCCTTTACATCATGAGGCCTATCACCACCTCTCCTCTCCAGCAAAAAAGATGGCCATTCCCCCTTGATTGACTGACACGGTAGCCAATATGAATCAGAGATCTAGCGATAATGTACAGCATGGGATGTTTCTTACAGGGGAGAAGTGCCCAAACACGGGGAACACCTACATCACATTGTTGAGCTGTCGATGTGAGTTTGCTTTTACGTTTCCCACCCAAAGATGGGAATAGGCATAAAGATTAGAATATCGTCCAGCATTGATCGTCCTTTGTCGGATTGTTTGGTTTATGCATACATACACATACATACATACGCACGCACGCACGCACCTACACTCACGCACACGCACACGCACACACACACACTTACGCATATACGGACGGACGAATGCGCCCGCGCGCATTTGTGTTTAGTGGGTAGAGACATGTTCATTTTGAAAGTACCCTGCCAGTCAAACAAGTGTGAGTACTCCAGATGTAGACAGTTTCCCTACCAAGCCACTCTCCCAAGGGACCAACATATGTTGATTTTAGGTCATTTCATTGTTTCATGTTGCTCTTAATGGCTAGAAATAATTTTTGGTAATATGTCCAGTTTACCCGGTGATAAATCACAACGGACAAAAAAAACAAGCGCCACCAATACACACGAGAGCTTTGTATCAGCCTGGGAGATCAGGAGCTTTAATCCAGTTGACAGACTGCAGCCAGCCGACCCGGCTGCATGGAATCGTGTCGGGCACCGGTTCCAGTATAATTCAACAAGAGTGTGGTCACATTGGTCAGTCAATACTATGCAGCAGACGTGCAGACAGTCCATACAGTACCAATATTTTCTCAGGCTTAAAGAGCACATCAATCACCGTGCGAGCTTCGATTGTTGTAATTGGTTTGTGTTAAACGTCATTTATTAATACAACTTGTATTAAACGTTTTACCATTAAAAAAAATGAATAATGGATTCCATATAGCGTCACTTCCGCCTCCTCCTAAGCAAACCAAGATGGCGACCGTCGTGGAGAGGGTGGATGGTCCTGTTGGGTCGTTGGACTCCGATGCGGTGCCCCTGAGACAGTGCACCCCCCCACCGGACCAGCCGCACCAGAACAACCCGCTGTTAGGGCTACCAATCGTGGCCATTGAGACCATACTCAATTTCCTGTCGTACGATGAAATCAGCCTGCTTCGCTCGGTAAGAGAACAAAAACAAGCACCAGGCTAGCAGTGCTAACAGAGCGAAAGCTCGCAATCGGTATGGCTGCCCGGTGAATTGGTCCGCTTAAGTAATACAGGAGCAACATTGGGGAGTGTTTCGCAGCCGTAAGCCCGCTACAAGCTGTTTAGGGCCCGCAGACCGTCGCGGTTCCGGCTGAGCAAGCCGAGTTGAGACGAGTGTGTGAACGCGAGCTGCTGCTTCACCTGCAGTGCCTTCATTCTGCGGAGCCTAGTCATTTCTTACTGTGCATCTCCTCACGGCCTGCAGACCTTTCAACGTTTTTGTTAAGTGAAAGAGGTCTCTGTGTTGTTGGTAGAAAATACTAGGGCAATGTGGAAAAGGGAGGAGTTGCCACTTTTATCTCTACTGCAGCTCTTATTCACTGCTTCTCTACACGATATCTTTAACTGGGTTGGTATGAAATACAATGCAGTAGTACACTACGATGAATAAAGTATGAGCAAAAGAGAGACACTGAATAAGTCTCTGTCGTGCAGGGATGAAACTCTCTGTGCCAAAGATGCGGATAAGTGCTAGGTTGTTGTGAAGACACCAAGTCAACAGATGTCATGTAGATCTGTCATCTAAGTGCATCAAGTAATGCTACAGTGAAAACAACGCTGTCTGGAATTACATACACCAAATGTTTGAAAACCATGGCAAGCTCTTATCTTAACATTAAAGTTCTCGTTTGAAGGCTCATTTGAAAATGCTGTAAATTTTGCATGGTTAGTAATCTGATGGAAACAAATGATTAAATCTCAATTCATCTCCTCATGTTAGGCAAGCATCACTGATCTGGACAGCAGGATCACATGTCATTTTTAATGGATAGTCCTCATACTGACTGGCAATTTTTAAAGACATTATGTGAAGCATCCAAGCCTAAAGGACCATAAGGAGGATTGATCATGTTACCATCAAATGATCTGTGTCGGAACTGAAGTAGCCTAAATCTAACTGATAGTGAAATCCTTTTGCCAACCATCTCTCAAAATTACTAAAGTGATTATGAAAAGAAATTAGGGTTTTCATTTAATCACCTGTATATAATGTAACAAGTGGGTGGAATTTACGTGGATACAATACAAAATAGACACTGTCAACAATATCAGTATATTACAGCAGAACCCAACAGGTCGACTATTATTGTAAATATTTATTGGCAGAAATTGCCATAATATACTGTCTACTTTATATGTTGTGAGTCTGTTTCTGATTCTCCATATCTCCTATTTGTAAGAAATACAGGTTCCACGTGGTCATGTGGAATAATTTACAATTTTATGATGAGAGTTGTTTTATTCTTCGTAGTTGTGATGAAACACTATTACCAAGATCATGAACTGTCTGCATTACATGATTGCTTGTCAATTTTGGTTGTATTTGAATGTGTGCCTGTGATTTCAATGAGTGTATTTGGTAACAAAGCAAAGTGCAACCCATAAATTTTCCCTACGGGCAATTGTTAAAATAGGCCTTTTTTTTCCTTTTTCTTTTCGGTAACAGGCCCTCAAGCATTTAGTACCAGGGTGTGCCACAATGCTGGTATTATGCTGGTATAGCCTGTGGTCTCTCTCTCGATATCACCTCTCGGAACATCTGTGTTTGGATGTTTGAGGTGACTTTACCTGTAGCTCATATACATCACTGCTGTTTTTCTCAGGTATGCAAGCGTATGGATATGATTTGCCAGCGGGTTCTCAATCAGGGTTTCCTCAAGGTGGAACGGTACCATAGCCTGTGCCAGAGACAAGTGAAAGCCCAATTGCCCAGGTCAGTGTACACTAGCCAGTTGACTTGAAAGCCCACTGTACAATCACATGATTTTGTGCTATCTTAATCTGTACCACGTTATGGCACAAAAACCACAAATTAACTTTCTAACAAATTCATATATTTATCACTTGACTTGAATCACAAAAACAACATTACCATATGTGTATTTGGATTTGAAACATCAGAGTCAAATTCAAAGAGGCTCCTAACATATTGAAACATAAGCATTTTGCATGACCCCCATCGAATTAACTTGGAGTCACTTCACATGATTTATATGGGAAAATTATTGTAATCATTATGCCACATGACGTCCCAGTATGTCAGCAGATAATCTTCAAATGCTTGTTACGTCACTTTCTTCTTGTAACACATGCAAACAATAAGATACATACCTAGCATTTATCTGTCATAATCTGAATTACAACGTGGACACAAACCTGAGTGCATGGTACGTGTCAATGCTCAAGTTTGCAATTCTGTTGTCTTCAATATGATTGGTGAATAAGAGAGCTCTGAATGTGAAGCAACAGCCCCAAAAAAACATGACGCTGTGGTAATGGTTGAAAAATGAATAGTTTATATTGCACAACAGTTATTACAAGAAAAAATATCTGTGCTAACACTGGGTTAATTTTGCCACCCTTGGTTGAGTATGTTGAACCAACATCGCTCCATATTGATTTAATTTAAACAATGACCATGTAGTCTGAATGTCACAAAATGTGCCTCTGCCAACAGGCATTAGACTAATTGCAAAATGGTTCAGCCTTTCATTCCGCCTAGTCTCTGTCACCCTGTAGAACATGGCCTGACCTGTGAAACTATTCAGAGACTAGCACAATGTAATGCTAACCTGCTGCTGAAAGCTCATCTTTTCCATAATGAAATTATGCTTTACTGGCAGCTGTCAAACATTGCGACACAGTTGAAAAAAGGTTTTCTGTTTTTGTTTTCAGACGAGAGTCGGAGAGGAGGAATCATTCTCTGGCTCGTCATGCTGACATCCTGGCTGCAGTGGAGACCCGCCTTTCTCTGCTCAACATGACATTCATGAAATATGTAGACTCGAACCTCTGCTGTTTCATCCCCGGGAAGGTTCGTTCTGCTGCCACTTGTCAATAGATTAACAACTGCATAAGCTAGTAAGCAAAAAATAAATATTGATTCTCCCTTGAGTATAGTAATTGGCCTAGAATCAGTGTTCATCATATTTTTGCAAACTTCTAGAATGATGAAATGTTTACAGTGTTCATAACTCACAGTGGCAGAATATGACAATGTTGATGTTTGTTTGACTTGAGGTATGGAAACTCCTATGTATTTAGCACAGCAAAAACACGACAAAGGTTATGCTGAGAAAAACATGCACTGTGATGTTGATGTGTGCACAAAAGGATCATCGTACATTCACAGTTCAAACTCACTTCATACACTTGACTAGAAACTAACAAGAACCAACAATTGCCATGAATTCACCTTCAAAGCTATTAGTACACAAAGGACAGCATTGCAATTTGTATCCAAATATGGCATACAAATAAACAGATCAAATATTGTATCTAGAATACAATTTAAAGCAATTTTTCTTTGTATTGTTATATGAACCTAAGACAGAGGCTTCATATTTGGGAGATATTGAAAAGATTGATATTTGTTGTGTCCTGAACTCGTTCTTGTATGCACTGACAGGTGATTGATGAGATCTACAGGGTTCTGCGGTACGTCAACTCTACCCGAGCCCCCCAGCGAGCTCATGAGGTTCTGCAGGAGTTGAGAGATATATCTTCCATGGCCATGGAGTACTTTGACGAGAAGATTGTCCCTATTTTGAAGAAGAAGCTACCTGGGGCTGACTTGTCAGGCCGCCTCATTGGCGCTCCTCCAGGTATGGAGTATGAAGTTTTAATCTGATAGAAATCTGGGTGTTTTTTGCACGAGCTGATTTCTTCACAAGCATAAATGGTCAAAAGTGGAAAGTGATTGAGATGCGAGACATTTGCAAGCTACTTGAAAACTGTACAAGTACAGACCCTCCTCTAAACACCCCTCAAATTGCGGACAAGTTATCCATCTATCCAACATGATGTTCGTATCATGACTTGTTTGTAAGACGTTATTTTTCAACTAATCGGTTCAATATAAACCGTTTCCCTTTTTCGTGCAATATGGTAATTGTAAACTAATTCTGATATGTAAGGGATTTACTCTATGGTTTATATTGTAAAGGAATCAGTAGGCAGGCAGGCACTGTATACATTCAAATGATACATAATAATAAAGATTGTAGCAATGAAACCTTCTTAGCTTTGAAATTGTTACAATAAACTTGAGGTGATACACATTTGCCATCTTCTCATCACCATCTAATTTCTTCATTAGTGCAGCCTTAGTTTCTGTAGAAATTGTGTGCCATTTCTTAGGCACTATCACTACTTGCGTATGCTTTCAATACGCCCATTTGGATGGTGTAATTTCATCTAAAATACTGTACCGCTAGAGCACAAATGAACGCATGCTTCCCCTAGCAAACATGTAACCAGACTGACTCAAGAGACGCTGTGGGCGTGGCATAGTGCTGTTCATCAGCGTTGCAGCTGACCAATGTTCTATGCAGGGGGTGCATGATTCAAAATTCATACTTGCCGAAGATTGCGAACATGGTTAATGCATTTTCATGAATCAGCATTGTTCAGTGAGTTGTACTTAACTGCACTTATTTTGCTTTATCGGCATTTATGAGGTGTTATTTTAACTGTTGTACAACGTCCATGTTAATGACTGAACAATAAAGGGGATAGAAATACATTATTCTCCCGACAGAGAGCTTCAAGCTGACATTTTACATTATGTCCTCCTATACAACCATGAAAACCACAATTCTGATACGCGTTAACAGTAGTTGAGGTAGAGTACTTGTATCATTTACCATCGTAAAAAGAAAACCATGTACTCTTGAGAAATTGTACTCGAAAAATTGTATATCACATGATTTTTCATCCATCCAATCCTCTCACCAGTCTTCTTTTATTTTGTTCATCTCGTGTGACAGACTGATAGATTAAGGAGTCACACAGGAAAAAACCCATAGAATCCCAAATTTAGCGAGGAAGTGTTCCTCCACTTGAGCGGCGCCCATGATGGCACTTACGGCTTAGTACTGCAAACACCGATACCTAACACTGTCAGAGGATCTCACAACGGACTGTTATCTAACCGTGCCATTTATTTATTTACTACAGCAGCACTCCGGATATCTACGCCGACATGTCCTTCTTACGTTAGTCAGTGTGTATTGTAGCTCTGCAGCTTCACCTCCAATGTCAAGGCCATTTCTTAAATAAGAGTAATGACAGCTCCAAACAGCACAGTTAACATCTGTCGTAGTCCCAAACGTTACATAATCATTACAAGACTTTTGACGCAATGACATGTGAGCATAAGGTCATTAACGGGCGACTGACTGAACCTTTACATTCGCTGACTCATGCAGGCTCTGAAATGAGTTAGTATGAGTGTTTGACTTCCTTATCGTATTAAATAATCGGTAGGCCATGCTGTGATGAAAAAGTGTAAAGGTGAAACTCCAGAGTCCCGGGCTGAGTGCATTTTGGAAAGTGGTTTTCACTTTCACAGTTGTGCACCTGTCAAGAACTCAAAATGGAGGGCAGATTTGCTAAAAAGATGGCATATTTGGTATACAAAACTATTTTCATGTACTGCAATTGCAATTATTGACAGTTTGCTTGTTATTTACAACAATAGTTGTAACCTTACAGAGCAGATGCCTTGATCAGTAAAGACAGACATGACTACTAGAGATTCTTCGCTGTGCAAATGTGGACAGGGCTATTGTACATTTTCCCCAGTGATAAGTAATAAATCCTTTCTTTCGTTCCATCAGTGGCAGGTCCCTCCACCTCCCTGACCACCATGTCTCTGCTGGCCAAACACACCCCGTCCCGCTCTGAGATGACCAAGGTCCAGCAGCAGGTGAAGGTCAACGGTGCATCGATGACTGTTCTGCGACGGGAAATGCAGGAGATCCGTGTCAAGCAACTAGAACAACAGAAGCAGCTGCAAGACCAGGAGCAGAAGCTTCTAGAGCAAACCCAGGTGATTGGTGAGCAGAATGCACGCCTCGCTGAGTTAGAACACAAGCTTCGTGAACTGGTGGACAGTAGTGCGGCTAGCATTGGGGGATCCAGGCCGAGCACGGCTGTGCCCTCCACATCCACCAACTCTGCCCTGTCTTCCACCATCACCAACACATCTGCAACCATTTTGACAGTCACCAGTATCGCCACAGCCAGAGAGCCAGAGGGCAGTGATGTTTCGGCACTGAAACGCATCCGAAAGAGCTCAGACCTTCCACGACAGTCCAAACGCCTGCGCAGCAAGAAATAAGAGACTCAACGTGTGTACTTGGTTCAATTAAAGGTGTGGTTTTTGCTTTGGAGGTCTAACTGCTTACGTCTTGTTCCCCGTCTCACCCTACCCGCATTGATAACGACGACCACAGTGTCCTGTGCTGTCTGTGACATGTATGAGTCGCATATTGTCACTGTTTTGCTCTGCCATGTTTCTTTGTAACACAGCCATGCAAGGTTTTGGCATTGAATTGCTGTCAAATAGTGTTTTAATGCTGCTGAACAGATGAGCCCAAACCACCCTCATGCTTTCGCACAGTTGACATGGTTAGCATCTTTTTCATCGTTAAATTTGAATCAGAATAATGAGATCTGTTGGCCACAAAGCTAAATTTGAACCCTCTTGTTAGGGTTTGGCAGGATGACAACTTTGTTCCCTTGTAAAGCAAGATGTCCTTTCCATATATCTATCTTGCCTTGTCAGGTTAGGTTAGCTGGTGAGCCCACATTGTGGCTGACTCTTTTACTTCATTTTAAGGCTACATAAATTGGACAACCTCGACCAATCATGGCATGAGCTTCTCACGACGAAACTGCGGACATGTGATTCACAACTTTGTGCAAACACGAATTTAATGACACAGGGCAGCAAACAGATGTTATCTAGTGGCTTAATTTGAGACTGAGTCTCAGTTTAGAAATATGTACTGTAAACTTATTGTATTCTCAAGTGTAGATTGTGAATTATTTCATGTATGTATACCAAGATACAATATCTTTTGGCCAGTTAGCCAATTTGGGGCTAATGTTTGATTTGTTGCACACATTACTGTTACAAATGTATAAATCTGTCCTATTAAAATTCAACTGAAATGCACATGCACATACTGTATGTCATTGTTTACGCCTATGTCCAGATTCACATGTTTTCCCTGTTTAAGACTGATTTCTTTCATTTGTTCACGTAGCAAGCAGGGGGGGATGGAGGCTATGTTTTAATCACGTTATTAGCATGGTCAAGCCAAACCCAGCTCAGTGCCCAGCGGCACAATGTCCACAGTGGCTGACGATTTCCTCTGGAATTATTGAAATTAATGTTATTAATTTAACCAATGAACCATTGATTCAATGAATGACAAAGGAAATCGGACACATTGAACTTATGTTACCTCCACAGGTTTAGCTCTTATGACCCATATCTAAATAACCACAGTCACACAATGACTTGGGTGTCAAACTTTCTTTGACATTGAAAGAATGAATCATGAATCTGGAAGGATATACTTAATACCACAAAGTATAGAAGTATGTCCTGCGGGCATAAATAAGTGCTGACATTCAGATGTTAACCATTGGTAGATAAGACATGAAATATTGTAAATGCAGAATTTTACCCACCTTTTCAGGAATTGTATGAATCTGAAAGTTTGGCTCATGTGGGAAAACAAAGAAGAAAATCAAGCAAGTCATTTGGATGATCTCTGCAAAATCTGCAAACACATCTTGAGTATACAGGGTCAACCTCTTGCCCTTTGTCTCCTTTGTCTCACGGTGCAAAGGAGCTGCGCCAACCTTCCCCTGCAGTTCAGTTATGTGGGATTGGGTACTTTGTGTTGCGATTCCCCTCAGGAAGAAGAAGTCTAATCAATAATGGTGCTACAAGTTGAAACATGAAGTCTGAGTGATATAATTTCCCCTTTCAAGACCACACTGCAGCAAACAGGAAGTTTCCTTGTTTTTACATGCCAGAGCCATTGCAGTCCTCTGCTTGTTGCTGTGGTCCGTGTGTACACTGTACTGTTGCTTCTTTTCTGATTCTGATATGACCTCTGGTGTAATTGCTCAAAATATCACAGCGATGGTTGTCATGGGTGAAGTCACATGGGCAGACACTCAAGTAGACAAGGGATCAGCTCGAACGACTGGCTTAAAGGGATAGCAACTGGCTGCCTGTGAAGCATCTCGACAAATGTTGCACAACCCAACCTCAAATTTGTCCAACATACAAAAATAGTCCTAATATGGGTTTTACCGTCTCTGAGATTGCAGGGAATGGAAAGCTGATTAGACTAGTGGTTCATTTGCATGAGCTGGCTGAGCAAAATCTAAAACCTGCATTCAGCACGAAGAAAATGTTTGCCAAATCATACTTACTAATCTTCATTTCAATGTTTCTTAATGATTTGAATCAATAGAGCAATCATTTAAGAAGAGAATATTCTTGATTGATTCCCAAGAGAAGTTGTGCAGCCTGGTCACACGCATAGAGCTTTCTCACTACACACTTAAAATTTTGAGTGGACAGACACTTCAAGTGCACAACCAGTATTGTAACTACAAATAACTATTGATATCTAGAAGAAAAGGAATGGGCGTTTGACATCTACCTTGTTGTGTATGTGCACAATTTAAGGTTTACCTGAGTACACTGTGTATATTTATCCATTATCCCGTTTCAGTCAAGTGTTATGTTATATAACTGGCAAACTGAAAAATAAACGTCAAATGCAATGCAATAAAAGCTGGGATTTCATTTGTCTCACTATGCTGATCTCACCTGTAATTGACACCTTTGGTTTTACTTACCACTATGCAATGCAAGCAGGTACAGCACAGAACACATGAATACATACAATTTTCAGAGGCAGTGCGCGCAGACATACGCATGTTATCTGCCGAGTCTGAGGACAGTGACGCCATCATTCGATAGATACGTCAGTCGCAATTGTGCTTTATTTTTTCAGAGGACTGTCCAGGCTGTGGTTAATATTCAAAAGCTTGTAAAGTTGAACGTAGAATACAGGCACAGGCGATACATGACTAGAGTGGAGGGAGACATAACCTTCTCCCGAGAGTGCACTTTATGTGAGAACAGTCGGGGGCCGCTAATATGAATTATCCGCCATGAGAAAAACACAGAAGTACTCGCAGCTGGGTCAATTAGCACTGATGAGATCCCACAAGACTTCATGTACAGGGAAATAGCGATTTGTTGGGGGATTTCGATGTACAACGTGGTCAGGTTGTTCAGTCCATAACACTTTCAGTCGCACCGTTTAGAGGAAAAAAAGGAAAACATGTATTAATCGCACTGTGAGCCGAATGGGACGCGAGTACTGTCTGGTGGTGATCTGAGACGTGACGTCACTCTCCTCCAACTCTAAAGCCGGCATACTCCCACTGACGCGGCTCAGGAGGAGCTGTGGTCAAGTGGTTACAAAACAGGCAAACGGCACCCCTCCGTGTGTGAGGACTGGGCAGGGCAGGGCAGAGCGGAGAGTCGCAGAGTCAGTCAGAGCAACTACGCCCCTGCTCCGTTCATTTTCACACGCTTTAACCTAAAACGTCAGTTGTATCGGCAGCGATGGGGAACCGGGTGGCCCGAGAGGACTATGAGTGGGTTTACACAGACCAGCCGCACGCCGATAGGAGGAAAGAGATACTGGGTGAGCTAGCTTACCGTTACCGTTGCCCAGCCTTCTGCTCTGTCAACTGTCTTATCTATCCTCGACATAATTTTTCGTTTACATGGCAAGCACATCTTTCTTCCAGGCTTGCACCAACATTTGGAGCTATGTTTGTCCTTTTAAAAAATCAAAGATGAGTTTCGCTAATTCAAGCTAACGGTCCCCCCAAACCTGAGTGTTGCTTGATGCGATGACTCACTCGAATCACTTCGCCAATATTTCAAGGGGTCATCAATTCTGTGAGGTTGTAAGAGAACTGTTAAGAGGCTGTGAATGAGTAAGATTTGCGAATTAAGTGGCTTTTACGAAGGCAGAGTGTTTTGAGTCAGAAATATCAAGCAGCGCAGAGTGGAAGATGACGCCACTACTTCAAGGAACTTAAAATCGAGAACACTAAGCCGGTGTGGGCATATTTGTCTCATAGCTGCCTGTGCTTAACGTTTCAGTCTAAGCATATCTGAGACAAATGTAAACATTTAAACACAGAAATGAAGTTGAAGGAGTTCGCATCACGTTTTGTAATGATTCTAAAGTAATGTATAGCGTTCATGTCACGTTTGGATTCTACCCTTGAGCATAGTTTCCGCAGCCCATCCCGTTGCTCTAAAAGAGATACGACCGAGTCCTCCAGTTGGTAGGAAGGATCATGGTCCATTTGCATACATTTGACAAAACAATAGAATGACAAGATCGATAAGACAAGTCATTGTGGTAGATAAGTTTTAAGCTCTCCCAACCCCATGTGCTCAATCTTTGAATGAACCGAAAGTTGAAAAAAATGCCTTTGCCCCGTAGGAGAGGCTGGAACACAACCCAAATCAATATCGAGTGGGAACTGAATGAAATAATTCAATGGACAACTGTTAAAATGCACCCCTTGTGTAAGTAGTGCCAGGGCATGAGACCGACTGTAAAAGGAAGTATAGTATAGTGGCATCAGATCATCAGTGAAAGAGACTTGACTGTTGGTCATGACTGGCCTATGGGATTTATCACATGTTGAGTATATGTCCGAGCTTTTTGAAAAAAAGCATCGCTGTTACACTTTTGTATTGTTTAGACCTTTAGAGGGTTGCCTTGTTTGACACTTTTTTTCACACCACTTCATAAAGAACATATCTGACACGTGTTACGTAATTCAGAATCGATCAACATAAACAACCAAACAAACAAAGTGGAACATCGTTTTCATTTCGTTTGGTTGACTTCAATGTTTTCTGTCGTCAGCAGCGCAGGTTTGTGCAGGTTTTTTTAGTGCACAGAAGTCTTTTCTACACTAACCTTTGTCACCAGTGCTGTCAATACATTGAAATAAGGCTTTCCTAAGTTAATTGGTAAACAGAGGTGCAAACCATACTATGAATGTCACAAATGAAGATACTCATTGATAGCAGAGCCATCTGTCTGGTTAATCATTCAAGATTGGTGGTCAAGAGACACACAGGTCATGACCCCGTAATAGGCCATGACCCTCAGAGTATAGTCTCTGTATCCTTTCCCTATGGAAACTATTTTTTTATTCAAGTCATTAAATAGAAAAACTTAGAAAAACTGTTTCACGGATTAAGGACGGTCTCTGTAGCTTTCACTGCCCGATGATGCTGTCACTCAGTTGTTGCTTACATTTTAACAAACCTAGAGCTGTCTAAACGTCACGCCAAACCTCAGGGATCCTGGAACTTCTGCGTAAGGCCCGTGTTTGTCTTCAATTCTTGTATGCTGGTGTCGGTGACCGGCGAACACAGAGGCCTATTGAAGGAGTGAGGCAGTCTGCAGTCACATGCCTCGAGCCTGTCCTTCTCTCAGCCACCTTAGCAGAGCAACAATGTGCTCACAAGACATGGCCCTTGCTGAGACATGTCTGTCTGCCCTGACTTGCTGTGGACGCCGAGCACCCACAACTCCCAGCCTGTGCAGACAGTGTAAATCAAATAGATGAGCACTCAAACTCAGTTGTTAGGAGTTTCACTTGTTGTATGAAAGTGAATTTTGCTATACACATAAGTGGAGAGTGTGTCTGAAATGTGTGGAAATAGGAGGCAGTGTACTCCAAACAACTGTGTCAGGGTGCTTCATGTACTTGAGTTGGCATATGACACGTTGGCATCTGACATCATGCTAATTAGTGACACACTGACACTGATACATGTTGGCTAAGAGTCATATAAACTAAGTTGGTCCCCCAGTGGAAATGCAGAAGTGCAAGATGAAATGTATTCAGCGCACTGGAGTCACAGGGCAGCAAATGTGATGCAACAAAGTTACTACATGAATACCAGCCAGCGTCCACCAACGTAACGCACGTGGCCATGTGTGCTTCAGACAACAAACTCTATTGCCTGAGGCGGTAGGGAAAAGAATCTCAATTGTATTTGCATTGTACAAAGTCATTAGGCTCAATTTAAACAGTAAATCCTGCACTTGAGATAGGTTCTGATTTTAGGCGAGGGATAAATGGGGTCGGTGCCAACCTCTGAGCATATCCTCGGGCATCACTTGACACAAACCGGTCACGTTGCTCTGTGTGAACGCGTTTGCATGGAGCAACACGACCGATGCCTTGAGTGGCGGCAGCATCTGCTCAGACGCAGCTTCCGACATGTCAAGTGAAGACGCACTCTTATTTGTGCGTCCCTTCCTCCTAGATCACCCGTATTACCATGTATAGCTCAATGAAACTTGTTAAAACATGGTTCGCCTTATCATCAGCAACTGTTTGCACAGTGAGGCTCCACATGAGTGGGAGAAAACTTTCACCTGCATGTAAGGCTTTGTGTGCACGAGTGTGTGCAGAGGGAGAGTCGCACGACCTTTCATTTGATCCGTTTGCTGCATACGCACCAGTAGTCCAACAGACAGAGCCAGTAGTGACAGCTGGAAATGGAAGTATGTTTGCATGTCTCAAGTTTCCTGTAAATTTTGTAATTTGAAAATATAGATTTTTTTTGTATCTCCTTTCTATTTTGATTCTATGGTGTATTTTTCACCATTACTTGAGCCTGTAACGGTGCATTGTATTCGTACCGAACCGTACCGAAAAGACCTTCGGTTCGGTACAGTGCTGTACCGAACGAATACAGTCCGTTTATTTGTTTTTATATGCGGCAATCACAGACCTAGAGACGTGCTGCGCCTGTTCTGTGCCTGTCACATTTGGCTACTTAATATTCATTAGAGACCTGTACGTGATTGGAGTAGTAAAGGGGAGGCGTTTTCATATTTATTAAGAAACTCTTTCCTGATTAGTGCTCTTGCGACCACGTGGAGGTGACGTCGCACGGCGAACCAATCAGTCGAGCCTTTCCTGCACTTCAAAACAGTTTTGCGAGGTCCACGCGTCTGTTGTAAAATTAACTATCTGATTTAATTCGGACATAACGGCTGAAGCTAGCGACCAACCGGAGCTAGAAAATCCTCCCCTGTCGTTAAGATCACCCGTTTGGGAGCACTTTGGTTTCCCAGTGAAAACCTGCGACGGAAAAAAACAAGTGGATAAACCGAAGGTGGTATGTCCAAGCAGCACTTTGAATTTATTTACGATTTCCGCTTGTATATTGACAAATTTGGTTAAATAAACATCACGCTGTGGAAGAAAATGGTTTTGCATTTTGTTCCCATACTGTACCGAAAATGTACCGAACCGTGACCCCCCTGTACCGAGTACATACCGAACCGTGATTTTTTCATACCGTTACACCCCTACAAGTGAACCAAGAGCACCGTTTGCAATTTGGGACAGTAAACAGGGGGAATGATCTAATATCACACACCGAATAGGATTTTTTCAACCTGAGCAGAATGGCTGAACTCACTGAATCATTGTTGTGACGAAAGAGTTACATGAGACATTGCAAAACTGTTTCTGAAGGTAAACAACAAACATCATCACTGTTGTCATCAAAGTTGAACAGCTTCATGAAAAGCCTAAAAGGTAAGAAAAAGACAGACGCTGTGCTGTGCCAGCAGCTGCAAGATGCAGAGAGAGTTCTGTTGCATCTGAAATCACCCATCCACTGATTTCAATTACGTCCTCCGAACAAAGCCATGAAGATAAGGACCAGCCCCCCTAACACTCCCACCAGTCCCACACCAGCGGCTGCATTATCCACCTGCAAAGTGCAATTTGATACATAAAACCTCAGAAATGCTTTGGGGGTTTTAGAGGAAACAACAGTATTTAAAAGCTGAATTGAAAATCTCT
>OMPJ01039321.1:71066-177508 GCA_900312935.1 Carapus acus | reverse complement strand
TACACACTTAATAAAATGTCAGTTTAACAAGAAAGCAACCAGGTTGCAGACTGGTTGATTGATTATTCACTGATCAAGGAAGGAAGGATCAAGGAAGATGAGGAAGAGGGGGAGAGGACTCAGTGTGTCACCTGTTTCTAGTCGCATAGTTTTGTCGAATTATAGGCTTTATCGAAAAGGAAAGTTTTAAGCCCACTCTTAAAAGCAGTGAGGGTATCCGCCCCCCAGACTGAAGCTGGAAGATGGTTCCACAGGACAGGAGCCTGATAACTAAAGGCTCTGCCCCCTATTTCTACTCTTGCTGATTTTGGGGCTCACTAATAACCCGGCGCTTTCGGAACGAAGAGCTCTGGTTGGATGATAAGGGACGATCAGCTGTTTAAGGTACGATGGTGCTTGATTATTGAGCGCCTTGTAGGCAAGGAGAAGGATTTTAAATTCTATTCTCGATTTTATTGGCAGCCAGTAGAGAGAAGCTAACACTGGGGAGATGTGGTCTCTTTTCTTAGTTCCTGTCAGTATAAGTGCTGCAGCGTTCTGAACCAGCTGGAGTGGCTTCAGTGTCTTGTTGCTACAGCCTGCGAATAAAGAATTACTGTAGTACAGCCTGGAGGTCACAAAAGCATGAATTAGCTTTTCATGACAGCATGTGCCTAGCCTTAGCAATGTTATGTAAGTGAAAGAAGGCGGTTCTTGACATTTGTTTAATGTGGGCATTAGTGACAGGTCTTGATCGAAGATAACTCCTAAGTTTTTTTCAGTAGTGCTGGAGGCCAAGGTAAAGCCATCCAGAGTAGCAATGTCATCACGTAAAGACTTTCTGAGGTGCTCTGGGCCAACAACAATAACTTCAGTTTTGTCTGCATTGAGCAACAGAAACTTACGGGTCATCCAAACTTTTCTGCTCCTAAGACAAGCCTGGAGTTTAGCTAGATGGTTGGTCTCCTCAGTTTTCACTGACAGATACAGTTGCGTATCGTCAGCATAGCAGTGGAAGTTGATAGAATGTTTTCTTATGATGTCACCTAGAGGTAGCATATATAGGGTGAACAGAATTGGTCCAAGTACAGAGCCCTGTGGGACTCCATGTCTAACCCTAGTGTGCCACTTGTCTCATATCCTCATATGTTTCCTCATATCCTCTGCTATATTTTATTCCCGCTCTTTTATGCCCCACAGGAGTCCCCTATAAAACTTTCTGCTACATCAACATCAACATTTCAGATGGTGACCTGAGAAGATGTAAGTTGCTACATGAACTAGCACCTTTGGTTTGACTGAGGTGTGGAGGCGATTGACAAATCAACATAAGATATCTACTCTGATTGCTTCATAGTGTTCTACAAATAAACAATAGCCAGTCTAACATTTCAGTGTATGCATTTCATCACTGAGAGGTCATTCTTGTGTTTTACTGTTCCTCCTCAGGTCTAACTGTTCTGAACAAATCCAAATGGAAAGGAGGAACTCTCCAAATTGCGGAGGCCAGGGATTGTTTCCTGCACAGGTGCTGCTTTGTCATGATTTAACTTTGCCAATACTTTATACCATCTGTATTATGTTGTTCCTTGGAGCACATGGCATTGATAATTAGAGTGGATGCCCCTATGTTTACGTTAGATTTTCAGGTCGGTTAGCACGTTTAAGTAACATATCACTTCAAGCAAACAGTGCAACAGTCATAGGAAACCTCAACCACCTGCAGTTGTTTGCTGTAATACTTTGTCTATGTCATATTTTTCTAAACGTTCATTTTGAGCCACATGTAAAAACATGGCAATGCGATAAAAATCTTTGAAAACTTACGTACATAGAATAGTAGATAGTGGTTGTACGGGACGAAGGAGGGTAGAGATGGAGCTGCCAGATTGGAGAAAAAGAGGAAGGACACAGAGAAGGTTCATGGATGGACTTATGGAGGACGTTAGAGCAGTGGGTGTGGAGGTGGAGAAGGTTGACGTGATATGGCACTCCCTGAAGGTAGCAACTGTCATACTTGAACTTAATAGGAAGTTGATTTACGTGTATTATAATGTGGAGGGTGTTTTATTTTGAAAAACAACAACACACACTTCAACATCACACCAGTCTATTTATTATGTTATTTGCACAAACATTATGGTCCATGGAAAAATTACTTGGGAATCACATGATCTCCATGATCTCTCTTTTGTTGTCATGGGTTATTTGTTTGTTTGTTTTAGCTGTATCTATGCACATGTCCTATCCAAACAGCGACAGGTCATCAGGTGTGGTCGCTGGACTCAACTGCTCAACTCACCTGCTCCTGCCTGCCTGTCTGTGTGTGCGTTTGTGTATGTGTGTGTCTATGGCAGACTGGCCCAGGAGCAGCAAGCAGCACTGCAGCAGCCAATAGCAAAGCAGACAGATGGGAAACAGATGTTCCTTGACTCCTTGCGCAAAGCTGGCGTGGACAGCTTCAACATGAAGGCTGCCGTACCTGGGACAGAGATACCAGGACACAAGGTCGTTCTCATGGTCATACCATTGACATACAGTACAACACATTGCAAATACTTTCTTGGTTAGTTTGTGCCATTTTCTTGGTTAATAATTCCTCGTGCAACCATGACCGGAAACCTCGGATCCGATGATCAGTGGTCAGCAGACAGGGTGCCTCTGTTAGCATCGCTGTGTGGGACAGCTTTGAGGTCGAAATTATATCGTAGATGCTGAACACCATGTTGCAGCTGCCATGACAGAACCCAACTGAAAGTGACTGTGTTTATCAGTGTTGTATCAGTCGTGTTTTTTTAGAAGGAATTATGACCACATCCAGTTCTGAGCAGTTAAAAAATTAAATTAAAAAAACGTATTTGCCCATGAGGGTCGCCAAAAAGGAAAAATATCGTAGATGTGAGACGTGGGATCTGCTCTGACGTTAGCAACCCACTTGATATACCCACATGGAGTAATTATTCACAATAATCGTAATTGACGTTTACTGTCAATCTTTGAATCCACCTTTCAGAACTGGGTGGTGAGTAAATTTGGCAGAGTCCTGCCTGTGCTGCAGCTCAAGTGCCACAAAGGCAGCAGAGCTAGGACCATGAAGTACGACCCATCCAAGTACAGCCACAACATTCGGAAGATCAACGACATGCCAACGACGGACGACCCCACGCCTGTGGCCAGTCTCACCTGGGAGATACAAGATCACAATCGCAATCGGAATAAGAATGATGAATTCCTTCCACGCAAGGCTAAAAAAAACACAGGGAATGTCTCCCATAGTGCAGTGGCCAGGTAATTTTTTTATTTTTTTATTTCTGATACATAGTCTTTATGTCATTGACAATGTACTTGCGCCAATAGCTCAGAATGTCCAAACTTTGATTAGAAATAATAGAAAACTTTGCATCATGTTCAACAAAATACCCCAGTTTTATATCTGCAGTGTTAAACTCTTGATTCAGGAAGTGTTTTGATTTGTGTGATGATTTCCAGAATTTTTACTTTTGAGCATTTTCTCCTCGCAAATGTAAGCATTGACTGAAGTATTCCATCACAATGCACCTGAGACTCTTTTCTTCTTCTCTGACAGTGTTAGTTGCATTGGGGATCTTCAGCTCAACAAATCAGAAGGGTCAGCCAAGCGGACAAAACCACAGAGGAGGCCGGTATGTGTTAGTGACAGTGATTCCGATTCCGATGAGGAAATCCACCCACTGGAGACAGCTCGGCTTCTCCCCCACGGAGCTTCCGGTCAAGATGTGGAGGAAGACGATGCTGTCGTTGAACATCACCCAAGGGAGAAAAAATGTTCTCTTGAACAAAAAGAGGAAATCGCTGTCCGGTCAGATCCCACTGGAAACAAATCTGCCAAACTGAAAAAGGCAGAGTTAAAGAGGAAGCCAAATGGAGTAAAGCAGATGGACATTGTTGGACAGTGTGACACAGCAAATGCGAACGTGGCCCACAACTCAACACAAGATTATGGACAAGTACAGACGAAAAGCACAGCAACTTCCGATTCAGATATGGAGCAGGAAAGGTTGTCCTCCAATCCAGGTAGGCCGGAGATGTCATCAGATCATATACCTGCATTAACAGACACTAAGCAGACCCCCAACACCAGGCCTGAGCTGGGGACTCGCTCAACATCCAGAAATCAAATAATCTCCAAAAAGTACATCGCCCCAGAGGATATCCTCTCTGACATTTTAGAAGAACGCGGTGAGAGGGATGAAGTTAAAAAAAAACGTAGAAAAACTCAGAACTCAGTTAGTCTGCCTCCATTCCGGGGGACCACAATACTCGCAGAGCGATTAGCGGAAGAAGGCGAGACACAAAAATATGAGGAGGACGATTGCCTTGGAAGGGGAAGGGAGGTGCAGACCTCTAAAGTCCAAGGCCATCAGCAGCGCCTCCATCTTGGAGAATGTCCCACAAATGGAGATGTGGGAAAGGGACAGGGAGACGCAGGAGTAGCAGCAGTGCCTGACCCTTTGAAATCTTCTACGACTCAACGGCAAATGTCCCCGTCCTCGTCCTCTGAGTCGTCTTGTGACACCTCGCACAAAAATGACAAAGATGAGGCAATGTCCTCCTCTGAAGACTCTGCTGAGGCTCCAGCAACCAGCCACAACAAGGTGTCCTCACCTGTCAGGAGGAAAGAGTCCCTAGGAACTCCTAAAGGTAGTGTGAAGAACATCGCAGACAAGAAGAAGGACAACTTGAGGAGACTGGCCGCCATTCAGCAGAGACAGAAAGAGGCCGAACAGCACAAGGACGTCATCCGCGGAGCTCTAGCTGTTCTGGTGCGTCACAAGACTATTTCTTTGTTTCTGCATTCAACCAGGATAGAAATCCCGCTTGTTCTTTTTCAAAAGAGTCAAGTCGAGATAGATGAGGAGCAAATACAAACCTTAGTCACAGAAATCTTCCCACACTAGAGGAACAGTGTCCTCTGTAGTTCCGGACCACATTCTTTTGGTCCCTAGTGCTGCTCCTACCCATGTTGCTGCCAATATTTCTGGTGTGAGGAGGTGATATTGCTTTCACCATTATTCTTCAGGCAGGAAAGATCGGTATATTCACCAAATTTGGAATATCTGGCATAGGTCAGGGGGGTAATTTAGTATTTCTCTGAAGAAACACTGATGTGATTGGCTTATGGCAGGGGTCGGCAACCCGTGACTGTGGAGCTGCATACGGCTCTTGAGCGCCGTCCTACTGGCTCCCTGGGGAATTTTCAAAAATGTGTGACAATGGATAAAAAAGGAAAAAATTTAATTTTTTTTGGTTTTTCTGGGAGGCAAAATCTGACACAAAGATTCTTAACGCTTTCCAATCCTGTAAAAATGTAAAAAATAAATATTTGATTCATTAATTAGGCTTATATAAGGCTTTTAAATTTCTTTGCTGATCCAGACAGGTTTGTTTTGTACTTTTTTTCTCCAATATGGCTCTTTCAACATTTTGGGTTGCCGACCCCTGGCTTATGGGCTTCCAATAATTCTGTTATTGTTATATGAAATGTTAGTTATTCTCCACTCAGTCGCTTACATGTGGGCTGTCCAACATTGGAAAAGAAAAGTTGCGATGCACTCACCTATTTATCTCAATTTTTAAATTGTAATGTCCTTCGACGGCTTTGTCCACCTCGTCTTGCCCTCCATATGTTTTTGACATTGTTGTCATGTGCGCACTATTTACCCCAGGACACGTCAACAGCTGCAAAAGGCAAACACATCGTCTTCGGCTCAGATGCTGAAAGTGAAGACGAGGATGAGCAGACCGTTCCCACACTCACAAAGTCAAAGAACTCTTTGTTTGAAGAATCTTCAGATACGGTCAGCGAGGCCAGAGCACCCAAAAGGAAAGCTGAGGTGAGCTTGAGAGAAGTCTGTTACTGTCCTTTAATAGTCAAAAACAACCTTGGTGATTGACTGTGTCTAAGATGAATTTACACACTCCCTTTTTTCCTCCAATCCATCTGCCTCCAGCCCTCCAGCAGCCAGCTGTTTGAGAGCAGTGAGGACGAGGACCTCGGAGAGACAGATGATGGCAGAATGTTCGATATCAGACCCCAGTTTGAAGGCCAATCAGGACAAAAGGTCAGATTTAACCTTAGCCTTTGAGACTCATCCAAGCAAACTCCATCCACAGACGTAGTGAAAGTAGTAGAAGTATGAAAATGAAAATCGTTGTCCTGCCATCTATCTAAGACCACATGGACAGACAGTCAAACTAGAGAACCTACGGAAGCGATAATAGTTGCAGCACCAAAAACATCCGTCAATCAGAATTGCGCTGATTTTTGAGAGAGCCACATTAAGTCAAATGGAAAAAATGCAATATTGCCATACTTTTTCAGTATCAAATATTTTCTTAACGATTCAAATTTTTGCTTCAACTGCTACATACATAGATGCACAGCAGAGGATTCTCTTTCTGGTCCTCTGGCAGCACCTTGGTCAGGCTTTAATAATCCTCACCAAGTCTCAGAGGTTAGAATACGTTAGTGTAATATTATGCCATTTTGATAAATGAATAAATACTATGATACTATATACTAAATAATGATAAAAATACTAAATACTTGATAATAAATACTCATTGAACAAAATAAAGACCAAATAGCGGCTCACCTTTTCCTTTTTCTTTTCTGTGTTTGGTTATTTTTCTTTAACAGATGCCATCTCCAACATTTCCTGGTGTACTGGGACTGTTTTGACCCCAAAATAGTGCAAATTGTTTTAGTTTGGGATTTCACACTCAAATTCCTCTTTATCTGCTCTTCCTGGACAAAAACAAAATTGTTGCATAGGGGAACCTCTTGTGCTGCTCACAGTTTCATTGCTTGTGGCTGTCACCTAGAGTTTGGTAGGATAGTGGGAGAAGGAGGTGCATCTAGGAGATGTAGTTATTTTGGCAGTTATCAAAATATTCCCCAAATGTTTCTTATCTAGGTTTATATCGTGTGTTTTTGTGTCATTTTTCCCCAGCTGATGAAGTTGCAGTCGCGCTTTGGAACAGATGAACGTTTCCGAATGGACTCGCGCTTCCTGGAGAGTGATGAGGAAGAATTGGGTAAGGCTGTGAGAGCTGAGTTGCCTGTGTGGAAGCAAAAACCAAGAACAGTTGCTTCTACAGTAATTCCTCCAGATGAGGAAAAGCTGCGAAAAACATCTTATCTGTGCTTACACAAAGCCACAGTGTTACTGACGACCCCTTTTCCGAGGTCTTTTTTTTCAAACTTCACGTGTCTGATTAAGCGCAGGAATTGTTGTTATTTTCATGTTTTTGTTGGTTATTTTTTCTGTATTTGTTCGATTGACTTATTTAGAAGGTGAAAAACCAACTGAGATAGAGACAGAAGACAGTTTGGGAGACGAGAAGAGGAAGAACCTGTCAATTCTCAACAGCATCATGAAGGGCAGCCAGCTGCCCACCAGCAACAGCAGAAAAGCCTCAACATTCAGGTCGGCCACCCTGAACACACACACGTGTCTTGATGAAGCGGTGCCACAGCAATAAGTCGCTTTGCTTTGAAAATCTGACGGCCTGCGCACAATACATTTGTCTATGTGTGTGTGTGTGTGTGTCTGTTTGTGCTCATGTGTGTGGCATCGCGTTTGTGGCATTGCAGGGATGTGCTTCACTATGACCCCAGCAAAGAAGAGCACGTCACGTTTGAGACCAAAATCGAAGACACCAAGCAAGAAAGGTAAAAAATAATAATATTTTTTAAAAAAAAGGGACCGAATGTGTCGGCTAGATCTGGGGTTCCCAAACTTTTCCATGCCAAGGCCCCCTAAACAGCATTAGCCTCTACCTGGGGACCCCCGTGGCAAATCCACTGACAAAATATATAAAGAAACATTTACTTTTAGAATGATTTCTTTATTTTTATTCAATATTCAATTATTATTTTACTATGATACTTACCATACACTATATACTTACTATGATAAGTATTCTATTCGGTAGGTAGGTAGATACTTAACTGATCCCCAGGTAAATTCAAGAAAACATGTTCCCTGACCGGGAATCGAACCCGGGCCGCGGCGGTGAGAGCGCCGAATCCTAACCACTAGACCACCAGGGAAGGCTGGTTTACTTTTTTGTCATCTTCCCTACGATTTCCTGAGGTCCATCTAGTGCCCCGTAGCGGCCTCCCAGGAGGCCGCAGCCGCCACTTTGAAAACCACTGGGCTAGATCACCACTTCTTGTTTAGATTTTCGTGTTTCCAACATGATGAACTGTCCTTGTTTCAATCTAGATATTTCCAAAGTCTAGCAAAATGACACCAAACATTTGTGCAAACCATCAGCAAAAGATCATTCAAAGCATCAATCAATCAATGTATTAGAGAATTTTAAGCAGCACATCACAACACATGTCACATGGATGGAGTGTGACATGCCATATCTGATGTCTCCTCAGTAAAGCAGCAAGACGGAAGCGGAGGAAGGAGGAACAGAGGATTCCAGATGTTCCCAAAGACGTCTATTTCAATGTGCAATTTGGTGACCTGAAAGAGGCGTTTGGTCCAAAGGACACCGACGAGAAAAATGAGAAGATGGACGAGGAGCATGGAGATGAGGAGCAGAGCCCGTCTTCACCTCCGTCTGTAGCCGATCCCTCCGCGCAGACCGAAGAGCCTGCTGGATTTCAGTTTTCCTTCTTTGGGGACGACGCAGACACAAAAGTGACCGAAAAAGGTTGGAATGCAAAATCATCCCATTACTACTGATGTGATGAGAAAACTGTGATAGCCGTCGATTTTGGTGCATTTTTTTTTAACCTTATTTGTTTTGGCTGTCCCAGCTGAGGACCAGGCGGTAACCATCCCTAAAGCAACACCGTCATGGAGGCAAGATCAACAGTTCCATGATAGCAGTTCTGAGGATGAAGAAGATACACAAGAAAGTTGCACTACTGCTGAGCCTGGGTGAGAATAAGTGTAAAGCATGTGTTAGGTGAGTGTGTCAGAGAGAGAGAGAGAGAGAGAGTGTGTGTGTGTGACTGTTGTCGTCCTGTCAACTCCAGGCAGGAGATCCCTTTAAAGCAAGATGTGTTCTTCTTCCACCCTGGGGATAGCCGGCTAGCAGGTAGTATCAAAATGTGATATCTTGTCTTTTTTTTCACCATACATTTCAATATAGAATGATGAATCCTCAAGCTGTACGAGGATGATTTAGTACATCTGCAGTGGTTGTAACAATCCTTACCGAGATACCATGTTAGAGAAATTCAGACGGAGGAATAGGAGTCAGATTTTTCAAAAAAGGGGATGGATGCACACATTAAACACACATTTGGAAAAAAAAGAGGGATACTGTCCGAGTGGAGGGTGGCACACACAGGTAGATTCCATCCTTAATAGAGGATGCAGCCTGAAAGAAGTAAAACCAACCAAACTGTCTCCACCTCCAGATGGACCAGCATCATTCTGCTGTTCCTCCCAGCTAGAGGAGCAGAGGGACCAGTGGGAGGCCAGGAGGAGCGCCTTGAGAGAGGTATACATCACATGAGCGCACGCTAAACAAAAAACACTATGTAGAAACAGGGTACGAGTGGACGAAGAAGAAGATTAATGAAGCAATTCGTCTCCAGCTGTGTATTCAACAAAGATTAAGGATTGATTAATTGCAGTAATTGTTTGTTGATCCATTTTCTGTTGGCGTTATTTCCATTTAAGCCACAGCGAGGATGAAGAAGTTGACGTTAGTTGTGATCACTTTATTTCACATCCTCTTGTGTGCAGGAATACAGGAAGAAGCACAAGGACGCGAAGAGGAAGTTGGCAATGCCCCAAAGATGGTGAGAGTCCTGGGACGTGAGGCTCTCACTCGTCCATGTCGTCCCAACGAATGTTTCTATTAACTGCTGTCAGTATGAACTGGACAGAGACGGACAGCCTGCTGGGACATTGCTTTATCTCACAATCATTGTTATGTATCATTGTGTTTTGCCGCAGAGAGGTCACCGAACTGACTTGAATCATGATTAACCTGAACACCATTTATGAATTGTGGTTTAATATCATGACAAAAAGGCATTTGAGTAGATTAAAACTGATTTATTGAATTGCTCCATTTTATCTATGCTCTTATTTCATCTGACAATGTTAATCTGACCATGTCTTTGCAAACCGTGGAGACTGCTGCTTCCGTCAAACTGTCCATCACCGTTCCGGAGCTCCAAGCAGGTGCTCAATGTAGCCACCAAGCTAACAAAGCTAACAGATTCTGAACACTTGTGATCGTTTTGATCTATATCACAAACATGAAGAAATCAGGGGCCTTTTCTGCTGAAAAGCTAAGAGCCTGCAGCTGTGAGGTGTGGACACCTGAGTAGAAATGTAGTACTCAACGGACCCCTGCTGGTCAATCAGGAGAGACGCACTCCCCCATCACCCACTGTCCCACAGTGCTGTGGGGTTGCTGGTTCTTCGCATGTTGGGGTGATGTGCGCCGAGTTTTTGGCAAATATTTTAGAGAGGAGGTAAGAAGATCATAGAGTCGTCTTACCTTTATTCTGCCATCATGCTTTGAGTGGTCTCATGGGGATGAGAGGAAATTTGGGACGATTTCTCCCTTAAGCATTAATAGTCATGTGACTGCAATGCATAAGTTTAATGTCTTAGGAGTGGTGGAATGATTTTATATATCAAATTTCCCGGAGCATGTGAGGGTAAAATTGATTGAATCAAGAACCCTGTTGTCAACTGGCTTTACCGACATCGGTCAATGGCTGCTCTTTCAAAAACAGTGTAAAAAAGTGTAGAGGTGTTCAAAATAAGGGCATATCAAAGTTATTATGGTTTATTATTATGGTATATTATTATTACTTTTAAAGGAAAGCTGCGGAACCAGAAAGGAATTTCTATCACCAGGTACTTCTTGTTGTGTACTATTGGTGTCAAGATTACACCATCTGGGACTTGAGAAGCAAAACATGGAATGCACATACACAAGGAATCTGCAAAACATCGCAACTATGGTCATATTTTTAATGAACACTAATGATAAACTGATTTCACATCTAATTTACACATGTACATGATTGTATTAGTTTCAGCTATGCAGATATTTGTGTTACTGTTTATTGGTTATGGTTTAATGGTTTGTTATGAAGTGTGAGGCCCCAGATTGAAACAGTGAACATCTAGCAGGTTAAAATCATAGTGTAAAGTCACATGGGAGACATTTTCCTCGTCCTCCTCCTGCTTCAGCAGCTCTTCAGTCAGTGACCTGGCATTCTGGATCGGTATTGGTCTTCATCAAGGTGAAGTGATGCTTTTCAAGAGGCACTTAATATTCAATGGTCACAGTTTTGGTCTTCAGATATTCATTAAGGGCCTCTTGTCCTGTTGGGACACAGAATGGAGAGTGTTTTTTTATTTGTAAGACTACAACCATGTCCTGTGGAGATCTTGCATATCAAATCAAGGAAGATGTCTGCCATTTTTCCTGAGCGTTTGCAAGTGTCCCCAGTGTTAGACCATTGACTTTGCTGTTGTTGCTAACCATGGTTGAAGAGACAAAATCTCATGTAAGGACATAGTGGTCTTATTTTGCACTGTGTGTACTATCACACACAACACAACTGCTTTGCTTACCGAGATCTTTGCCAAAGCCGGACTGCTTGAAGCCCCCGAAAGGTGAGGCCACATCAGTCTTGTTGTAGGTGTTGACAAATACGGTTCCGGCCTCCAGCCTCTCGCAGACATAAAGTGCTTTGTTGATGTCCCGGGTGAACACACCAGATGCCAGTCCGTACTCTGTGGCATTGGCCCTCCTGAGGACATCGTCTACATCGCTGAGGTAGGATGAGAAGACATTCAATGGGACATGAACCTGAGTCCTCCATTCTGCGGAAATGTGAAATTAGAGGTCACTGTGCTGACTTACCCCCCTGCGAACTTTGAAATGATCATTATGGGGCCGAAAGACTCCTCTTTAGCGATGAAGGTGTGGTCTTGTACATTGGTAAATACAGTGGGCTCGAAGAAGAAGCCTAGAAGAAGTAATAAAAGCATGTCAAAATTAAAACAAATCACTGGAAATGCTGGTTGACCTCATTGACCAGGTTGCACAAAACTATCCTCAAGAGTACCTCTCTAGGGTATACAGAAGGTTTATGGAAGCAGTAAAAGGAAGACGCATGGGTCGCTGGTGTGAAGGTTTATGATTTGAAGTGTAAGAGGAGGTGGAGATAGATGATGAATTTGTCAGCTAGGACCTGGGAGCGCCAGCCGAACACATACAGTGGGAGTATTTCCATTAAGTCTCATTTGTTGTACCTATGATTTATCATCTGTCTCGGGTGGACATTGCTTGATTGGCTCCTTCCCCACACCAAACACCAAACCGCTTCATTTTAGCTCACCTCAGTGTTGTTCACCCTCCCTTACCTGGTCTCTCCACCTGTTTGCCCCCACACACCAGGGTGGCACCCTCCTTGATGCCAATCTGACAAAACTCCACCAGTTTGTCCAGGTGGGCTTTGTGGTTCTGAGGGCCGTGGTCTGTGGAGCGGTCCAGCGGATCCCCAATCTTCATCTTCTTGACCTCTTCCACCTGGGAGACAACACAGAGAAATCTACTCCTTAGACCAGGGGTGGACAAACATCTGGGCTTGGGGGCCACATTGACTTTTAGTTTTTGACAGAACAAGGTGCCAACATATCAAATAGAGACTGAAAAAAGTATCAGGGTGTTGCATTATTTACCTTCTAATAGGACCAGTTTTGTTGTTCACCCATCTTTGCCAGTGCATCAAAGTCTGGTTTGTTGTTGTACTTTTTGTTGTTTGTTTTCAACGCAGTTAAAATTGTGAGTTCTGTACCAATCTTTGGTGGGCCTTATCAAAAAGACCATCGGGCCGATGAGGCCCATGGGCCGGAATTTACTCACACATGCATAAGCGACGACTTTACTGCAGAGATGCAAAACCTTTTGCAAGATAAGACCCAAGAAAACGCTCCATAACGATCCTCACTCAGACTAGCAAAGGCCTTTCATGCTTCATCAACGTATTGCACATTGATAAAAGGCGGACTTTCAAAGGCAAAACGATCTGGAACAGAAACATTCATACCACTTTCTTCACAAACTGGTCGTGAATGGCGTCCTCCACAAACAGGCGGCCGGCAGCGATGCAGTTTTCCCCCTTGTTGAAGAACACGGACGCCATGCCCTGCCACAACACACAGGACTTTAACACCTGGAGCATAGACATGGGAATATGACGGGAAGATGGCGCCTACCATGCGCACGGCTTTGTCCATGTCACAGTCGCTAAAGATGATTAGCGGCGATTTTCCTCCCAGCTCCAGTGAAACTTTCTTCACGTTACTTACGGCACAGCTTTGGATGGACGATTACAAGGGACGACATCAATACCATAAACAAAGCAATTACACTGTAATAAAACAAAATATTGCAAAATCACATAACACTCACCTTTTCATGATATGTTTACCAATGTCGGTAGAACCGGTAAAGCCAAGCTTTCGCACATCAGGGTGGTCCGACATACGCTGGCCAACCAGAGCACCTGTGAAAAGTGCAGTTGCTTCCAAATTTAATACAATAGTGGTACAACTTTTACGACAGTCATCCTAACTCATTCATATCTGTTTCACATCTGTTTCACACACCATTTCACATTCGTTGAATGTGCCAGTACAGTCAGATACAAAAGCTGACAGATCACGTTAAATTAGGTGCACATCTTATCTTAGGTTTGTTGTCCCACCTGATCCAGGAAGAATGTTGATTACTCCCTTGGGAAACCCAGCTCTTGCTGCTAACTCTGCAAACTTCAATGCTGTCAGTGGCGTCACCTAAAGACAAAAATAAGAACATCTTAGTAAGTTAACTGGGCAGCGAATAGGTTTTGTGACCATGGACCCCAGGTTTGTAAAGAAACAATACAATATCAAGACCCCAGCTTCACAACAAACTCAAATACTTTGGCTTTCAACAAAACAACAAAACATACTGACCTGGGCAGGTTTGATGACGACTGTGTTTCCTGCTGCCAGGCAAGCTGCAGTTTTCCAGGACAGCATCATCAGAGGGTAGTTCCAGGGAATGACTATTGCACAGACTCTGAAAAAGCAAAACAACTTCACTGAATTGGCGTCGATGAGCATATAGGAACTTAGGAGGTAGGTAGACAGGTAGACAGGTAGGTAGGTAGACAGGTAGACAGTTAGACAGGTAGGTAGACAGACACATTTCCTGCACGTATTTTGGTTTGAAACAGTATTGGACAGATCTATTGCTCACCCGATGGGTTCCTTCTTGGTGAAGGTGAGATTCCGGTTGGGTCTGGCCTGATTGATGGGGATGGTGCTGCCCTATGAACAGCAGGAAAGTGCTGTATTTGCTGATGTTGTTTCTAAAGTTCAGGCACATCTACTTAAATACTGCCGAGCTGTCTTACTTGGATCTTGTCGCACCAGCCAGCAAAGTAGCGGAAGGTCTGCACTGACATGCCGACGTGGGTCTTCAGGGCCAGAGTATAAACAGCCCCAGAGTCGATGGCTTCGATGGTGGCGAGCTCCTCTTGGTGCTCCTCCATCAGGTCGGCTAGTCTGTGCAGGGTTGGATAATGAGTCATCTTTGCCACGGTTCACATCTTAAATCGCGATTAAATCACAACTTTTTTCTTCAAAAGTCCTGGAGAATGTGCCCTATCAGTCTGGCTTTAGGCCATTCCACGACACAGAAAGTGCACTGACAAAGGTAAATGACCTTTTAATGGCCATCGACTCTTCACTTACAGGCCTGCCAAAGTCTGCACAAACCATCAAAATACAGAATTCCTCCCTCACTTCTATATGACATCAAATTTGTAGACCATACACTCTGACAGCACTGTGAATTGTTCAACATCACCAGAGAAAACCATCACCTTCACACTACAGAAAAAGGTAATGTCTGAAATGATGAAATAAGACATCATATAAATAAGACATCCTTACATAATAATTACAGTCCAAACAATCATTGATGCAAAGTGAAGTGTAGACAATAAAAGGAAAACTGACCTGTAAATAAGTTTCCCTCTGTCTCGGGGGTTCATTTTCCCCCACTCTCCCTCCTCAAACGCCTCTTTAGCAGCAGCAACAGCCTGATCCACATCGCTGACTTGGGCCAGGGAGACGTCACATATTGCCTGAAAAATAAACATCCATTGATTCATGTCACCAACTCAAGGTCATCAAAATGCAAGCATTCTGCTCATCAATAATTCTAAGATAGGGTGAAATGCATCCTTTGTATGAATGAATGAGGGACGTCACATCATAATCAGTGGGGGCAGGACATCTCAGCAGCTACAGCACATCGCGTTGTCTGAGGGTGTCTGCAGCAGTTGGCGGGTCACCAGGTAAAGCACACTCCCATCATTTAAAACAGCCCCACCCTGAACCAATAAGTCTGACTGCCCAATTGAAGGTCCTGCCGTGGAGCAAGGTTGCCTCAGGTGAAAAGCGGGGGATGGGGGGAAGCGACGGTTGTCATTTTGGTAGTTCTAAAACTCTCTGCCAGTGTGTTGGGGTACACTTGAGGTTGGGAAGGAAGTCCAGCCTCAAGTGTAGGAGCATCTCAGCTCTATCTTAATCTCAAACAGAGCTGAGACACTCTGTCATCTCAGCTCTATCTAGGTACACTTAAGGCGCCAGCGAGGTTCTAAAATGTGGGGCATGTTCTAATAATGTGGGTATTATTATTATTATCATTGTTGTTGTTGTTGTTGTTGTTGTTATTACTACTACTACTACTACTACTAAAAAGTGACTCATGTAATTCTGTAATTGAGGAATGTCTATTACCCTAACAATATCTCAGCCTAAAAAAGGTTGGTGACCCCTAATCTCCATTTACCATTTGCTTGGTTTACTGATTAATCTACATTTCAAAACTCTCCTATGGTCATGTAGTCTGGGTGCAGATCAATCGAATGAAAGGGTACAGTCATAGTACAGTATATGCGTCCGAAATGAGTTTTCTCAGAAATAAGGTGAGGTACTCTGTCTGATTTTCTGGCTGTACCGTGCCGTCTGTGGGGTTGATGGTCTTGTAGGTTTTCCCCCCCTCAGCATCGACAAATTCTCCGTTGATGAACAGTTGGTGAGGCATTCTGACAGTCATGTTGTTTATGCTCTTCTCAACCTGAGCAAGTGAAAATTGTGAAAATGTTGGTCACCATTTAAATGACTGAGGAATGAGCTGCACAAAGAAGTGCAACACTTCAAACGAATCAGGTAGAAATATGTGGAAATATCAACCTACATAGTCGACAACAAGCTCCTCCTCGTCGTCCTCCCCACGGATCTTCCTCACACACTTTTTGATGAAATCGTTGAAGGTGGTGTTCATGTAGACGTCCTCATTCTGCAACAGACAGCTACTGTGCAGAAGCTTCATCTGCTCCACAAGTCTGAAGATAAACAAGAGTGGGATGGAAGAAACCAGTTACTATTAGTTACTATTATTGAAGAGATGTGTCAGGTGTATGCCGGCATTGCACAGAGGGTGAAAAAAGACTCAGTACCGCACAACATCCATCGAAGCGGCACCAGACTTGAAGAAATCGGTGGAGTCCTCGATCTCAGAAACATTGGTCAGAATGCTTTTCCACACTCCCTACAAAAGAGCATTCAAAATTTGTATTCTGATTGATAGATGATGCACTACAGTACTTCAAATATGTCTGTGTTTTTTGGTTGGTCTTACCCTTATCTGATCAGCAAAGGCTTTCTCCTCGTCACTAAGCTCTATGGCTACATCGTTCCCTGACTGGAAATACTGGGCTGCCGCAATCATCTTCCCATCTTCAAACTGCAGATTCTTCACCAACAACTGCACAGAGGGATTCAAAGCATTAAACTCTACTTAAACTCAACACTGTTGTCATGTCCATGTAAAGCGGACTTACTGCCTTGCCGTCGTTGCCATAAAGAACCAGGCCCGCCTTGGTGACCATACCAGGCTGACTGGCTCCGGGGATCTCTAATGGCTGACCAGTCACCTTGGCATTACTGGTCACCAGACTGGAGCCATAGAAAGTTAGTTTCTGGGGAGAAACATGAAGCATCGCAGCCATCAAACAGAGTAACAGAACACTCAAGGGGACACGAGCATCAGTTTGATTCAAAGACATTTCACAGTGACAGTGTAACACAGGTAGTAGAAGAGAGATGTGCCAAATCTGGCCTTTATCCATCTTCTCAAACTGGTCAACCTAAGATTGGACAGAATTTATCATTTGTTGTGGCAGTTGGATATTTCCAGCTTTAAAAAAAATGTTCATGACTACTCCATGTTTGATGTTTCTTTCTGTGAAGAACGAATGTTCCTAAAGACAAAGACATTTCTCGGACAAAGCCGGTACACTTTTGTTCGCAGATCATAGAAATGTTTTTTTTGAGTTACCTGGCCGTCGACCTGAGCCCAGGCACCGGGAACTTTGTCGTTTCCTCTGATCCAGTTGTGGAGAGCTTCGGCTGGCTGGTTCCAGTTGATCTGCAAACACAGACGGAGAGAAGCTGTTAGTGTGACATTGCTTTGTCAGGAGGTGGAAGAGGATTCAGATGTTTTTGTTTGTGTTGGTGAGCAGTGGAATGGCAGCCACTGGAGGCAATAATCACATTGCAATTACATGCCATGCCACATTATCAGAGCGTTATATTTTGCAAGGGTGATAAGTTCAAAACAGAAAGGGTGGTCGTCAGCGTCCGTTTGTTTTGCTGATTATAGGGTAGATAATTATATGATCAACTGATCTATTGACCCACAAAACTTAAATCATAAATTTTGTCATCATCAATTCAATCATTCATCACAAATCGCACGTTCTATTTATGATCTCAGTCTACCATATGTACTTATCAGCGGAGTAAGGCACTCTGCGTTACCTCAGCTTTGTCCTTTTTCTGGATGCACTCATATGTGGCGCCCTCCTCTGACTGGGGGATCCGTGGTGCCTTCCCCGCTGCAATCAGCCTCACCGCGTCCACCTGAAAGCGGAGTATTTCCTATTAAATAGCGCCATCTTCTGGTGATCGGGCAGAGCATTCAATGGACATGAAAATTTTTTATGCCCCGAGACTCGGCGGTTGGCACTGGAGGCCCTCACAAGTGCTTAATGCGAGATTTTAATGCGTTTCGGCCATTTTTTCCCCACAATAATCCGGTTCTGTCACAGTTAAACAATTTTTGCGGGACATAGCCTTCTACCATAATAACTTCCAGCATGGGCATGTTGGTTCTCTTCTTAAAGTTCTCAAACTACCCATGACAAGCTTTGTATGACTCTCCAAATGCTGAACTTCTTGTTCCTTGATCCAAGTTGTCATAGATAGTGTGGGCCCTCGTAGAAAATGCGTGCCAGTGTGCCAAATACGGGTGGTGTTCTAACTAAGATTTTTGATCGTGTCCCGAACAAAAATATGGAATGAGAGACGGCCCATATCTCAAAAAACTCCCATGTTGAGCTGTTTCCATGTCAAGGTACTGCTGCATTTAAAATTAGGCCCATGGGCCTTGAAGTCAAGTCCCTACTTGGTACTGTTAGAGAGCCCAGGCTAGCATAGAGTCCAATGCTAGCCCAGTCCTGGTACAACTCTTTCTCTAGCAAGTACTGACATTGTTCTTATGTTTTGAATAAAACCTCTTGAACTATTCTGTGCTCAAAACACTTGTCTACATACTTCAATATTATTGTAGGCGCACAATGAAATCAATGAAACATGGCAGTGAATAAATTCTAGTAAGTATCTTAGGTTCAATGAAGGGAGAGATGATTCAAGGTAAATTGATTAACATTGCTAAGGATGGACATGAAGGACGTGGTTAAGAACCTTAACCATGTTATAATCATGGTTATCGATTTGTTGTGTGGTGTGGTGTAACCCGTTTTGCTACTCCAACATGAGTGCGGAAATACTTACAACGCCTCTCACTCCCTCTGGGAAGAGGAACCTCTTGTAGATTGTGTTCACCGTGTCATTGGGCTCAACGTCACACTCTCTCTGCAACAGAATAGGTCCCGTGTCCAGCCCATCGTCGGCCCAAAAGACGGTGAATCCGCCCTTCTTGTCCCCATGCATCAACGTCCTTTGCGAAGAGAGCAGAGAATGTAGGGATCAGGAACATTATGAAGTTTCGCTCAAGCCTGTTCAGTCACATCACATGCTAATTACCAGTTGATGGCGGAGGCCCCCCTGTGACGGGGCAGCAGGGACGGGTGGTAGATGATGGAACCGTGCGTGGGGTGGTCGATGACCTCCATGGGGATGAACTGGGAGCAGAAGGGCAGCACGTTCAGCTCGGCGCCGGTAGCTTTGTACTGGGCCACCACCTCAGCGATGGCCTGGCCCTTCACACGCCAACGGGGGAACTTGAAGACGGTCACGCCATCCTTCTCCGCCTCCACAGCTGCCGACGCAGAGATGTTGAGGTAAATGGGCCGACAGAGAAAACACTGTCTGAGATCAGTGGGGTGTAGACAATGCAAACTAGTGGACACCAGGTACTGTGAATGTCCACGCTAGGAGTATCACTTATGCACTGAGGGCCACATCAGCATGGCAATTATTATGGAGATATACAGTAATTCAATGTCAAATGTTACTACTCATTTAGAAATATCTAATATTGACAATTTTTACTTGTTAAACTTATAAACTTGCATTTAACTTATATAACTTGCATTTGCACAGGTGTAAAAACATGTCTTTGAACAGGTCTTTGCTATTAGTATGATGTGCATCCTTGCGGGGACACACACACACACACTCTCTCTCTCTCTCTCTCTCTCTCTCTCTCTCTCTCTCTCTCTCTCTCTCTCTCTCTCTGTCTCTGTCTCTCTCTCTCTCTCTCTCTCTGTCTCTACCTCTCTCCTTTGCACCACAGCAATAATCACTTTATGCGTGATAGTAACTTTACACTGCAGTTTTGTACGGTCCTCTGATACTTACTATGTTATCGATGTTACTGCTGCTATTGCTATCATGTGGAGCTACTAAACTAATTTCACACTGATGTTGGAAAAAGTGTCATAGTGACAATAAAGGATTCTATTCTATTCTATTCTATCAGGAAAAGAAACTTGAATTAATCAACTATTGTCAGTTAACAAGTCAACAACCTGGTTCCCTCACTTGGCCTGAATTGGTGCTTCTTGACATTCTATAAATGTGTGGGAGATGTAATATGTGGGTCAATGCACATTTAAATGAAGGAGACTTATATTGAAACAGTCACTTAGGCGCTGGTGGGCCACATACAATTAGGCAGCGGGCCGCACTTGGCCCAGGGGCCTTGAATCTACACCAGAGGTATGTTGACACAGTCCCTCAAGTGTTCCAGGCCAGATGCCAGATAAAACGATGCCTTGAGTTTGACACATCTGGTCTACATGCATGTCGTCTCACCCAGTGGGTCGGCTTTGCCATCCTGGTCGGGGATGGTGAAGACTCCCACTATGACGTGGCCCTCCTTCCTCAGCTCCTTGTACACCTCCGTCCCAAACACGCTCTGACCAATCACTGCGATTCTCATGTTGATGCCTCGCGATGTCCTGGAAAAGTAGCAAAAAGTTCCACATGACAGTTAAGCTCATGTCTTTGGAGACTTCATGGGAATGAATTATGGGGCATACTGCATTTTAACAATCGGACAGCGGACCAAGTGACGTTAAGTTCAGATTTGAGTAATGACTACCTCGTAGTCACCTGTTTGGAACTCAATTGCAACTAATTGCGGGTCGGATTTAATTGCCTGATGGGCCACATGTGGCACATGTAGGTTTGGATTGCCCACATGTGGTTTTAACACAAAATCTCCACTATGACCACTACAATGAGGACAGGTGTCTTCACTTGGTGGACACAGGCTTTGTACTGTTATCAAGACCTTTTTGCATCTGCACTCATTCGATTCCAAAACGATGCGCAGTGCCGATACTGGTTCTGATTTCTACACACTTTGCGTTTCGACTGACGCTCCGCAATTGTTCTGCAAGATAAAGCGGGGCCAAAGATTGATCGGGTTGGGCAGCAGGACCGTGACTTACAGGTCACTGACCCCGAAGACAGACAGAATCCTCACCACATCGCTAAAAATATCAGTATTCATTCGCATAAGCCAACAATCTGCAGCGCTCGATTTAGTTTTTCTTCAACGCGAAATGCCATCACGTAACAGTTAATATCGTTATGATCAAGTTCATCCACGCAAACCAAACTTAAGTTGCAGCGCGACTGGGGCAGCATTCTCCGCAATCGAGGACAACTTGCGCAAATGCGCAGATGTGCGAATGCACCAAAATAAAAGCACTTGTTGTTTCATACCTTCACCGGCGGAGAAGTCCGACTTTCCCTCTCTCGGCGGAGAGCGGCGATCCTGCTGACGATGAGCGGCAGAGTGTGGGGACTGTTACATAAGAGCTGAGGGAACTATTGGCCGCCTGACAGCGTATGAGCACCGGGGGGAGGACACGGCCGCCCAAAGATCACCCCATTCACACGTCCACCTCCAGCTGAGATCGCGGTAACGCACACAGAATACAGACAAACAAATTAAACAGCGAACGCGCCACTCACACAGGCAGACAGGAACACATGTCAAATCATCCGAGGCACAGGTGTTAAATTAAGGCCCGCGGGCCACAAGCGGCCCTCTGCTAAATTTCATGTGGCCCGCCAGCACTTGATGGTGATACTTACATTCAGATTTAGACTTTATTTGTCATTGCAATGTAGAGAAATGTCACCCAACGAGATTGCATATAGATCAACCCAAGGTGCATGTCCATAAGAAAGAAAAGAACACAAGTGAAAAGAACAAGGTGCTTGAAAACAAAGGTCTGTGAGGTGGTGTGTACCTGGTATATATTGAATAGGAATTTTGGAACCTGTTAGGTTACGGCACGTAGGCATGATATTGTACATGAAATCCATTGCAGATACCTACAGTATGTTAGCACAAAATATTATCTTTGCATATCTCCAGATTTTAAATTCATTTAAGCATACATTGACCCTTAAACTATGTCTCCCACAATGCACATGGATAACGTTACTAGCAATGTGAGGGCAGGCTTGCCCCACCAGACACGATTCTTTAAATTTCTGTCAAGAAACACCAGCAAAAACCCAATGGAGGAACAAAGTTGTTACCTTATGATTGTCTATTCAATCTTGTTTCTATACCTGATGAATTACAAGCATGCATATCATGGAAACAAAGCAAAAAGCCAGCTTATTTTTTCATCTATGCAAAGGCAACTGTAATATTTGTTAGCTACATAAGGTATGAATAGTCTGTATTAAATATCTCTTAATGAGGAGCTACATTTTATAGTACCCTCTATTTATACCTCCTGTGTAACTTCCATTTATATTAAGCCGCTTGAGGGCAGCTGCTATGCTGTTGTGGCCTTCAGTGTGAATGAGTTAGACACCCTTGTTGAGGATTTTTGGAGATTCTGCGCCTTGGAGACCCCACATCGGTTAGACTTTGGTCGGAAACTGTTCATACACATGTGCTGTCAAACTATCTTAAGCCACCCTGAAAGTGGAAAAGCACAATTTTCATGTCAGACGGAAACAAAGAAGACACATGTTTGTCAAACGTGACACGCCTGATGAAATGACTGAGGAGGCAGTTATCAACAAAGCAGTTGTGATGGAATCTTGGTGTCCTAAATGCGGGGACAATGTGGGAGGAGTGGCCATGGTCATTCAACGTGTGGTCAAGAGCAAGCAGGAGCACAGCGGCTGTCCAAAAGGGCAAAGACCGATGGAAATGGCCCATTGTTTTGAAAGAAATAGAGATAAGTTATCACAGGGGTCAGGGGAACCTACAGTAGGTAGTCCATGCCAAGGGGTGGACAAGTTTGTTGATGGGTAGAATGAGTGTTTTAACTCTTTGGGAGACGAGTGCCAGGGTGAAAAGATGGAGGGAATAAGGAGCAGATTTGTAATCTGTAACCTAACAATGGTAACCGCTCCTTCATACAGTATCTTTGCCAAGGTTTAGAAGATGTGACCTTTGCTCCTCAAAGGGGCCAAACACAGTAGGGCTGCAGTATTTCCTCATCAGAGAGGCTGATGAGTTCACTGGTGTAGATTTGCACCAATTCAATGCACATGAAATGATTGAAAATAAAGAAATGCACCCCTCCAATATGCACTGTTTGGTAGTGAGTGTGCTTGTTAGCTACTTGTGTTTCACTGATCTCAACAAGGAATCAGGAATCTTTTATTGTCATTACAGCAACTGAATTGTGTAATGAAACTAAGGTGCTGCATTCGGGTGCAAATAGTTAAAGTAGAGGAAGAAGAAGAAAGAGTTCATGCAGTGAAACTGCATGCTATACAAAATGAAAAACAAGCTGAGCAGAATAATAAACAATGCCAGGAGCGGCTTAAATCGTCGCATTTTCATATTTTCAGCAATTCAATGAATTCAAAGGTGTGCATTTCAAATAAAGACCCTGTTGTGCTGCTTTGAGTGGAGCTGTCATTGCTTTACATGCCCACTCAGGGGTTAATCATTCAGTCCAATGTGTTTGGTTTTGATCTGTAGTAAAAGTTAAAGTGAATGATTGACTCCTGCTGAGCCGCGTATGTCCAAATGTCAGAACTCACTGACCGAGCCTCTAGTGCTGTGGCAACATTAAAGGCCCGGCTGCAACTCGTGGTCCTAGGAATTTATGGAATTCTTTTCAAAGACGTCAACATCAAATCTGAAATGAATGACCTCTATCCCAGATCAGCAGCATGTGATGTTTACATCACACGCGACCCTGACAACCATTTCAACTGAGTCGCGTTTCGCCGTCGTACTAAGCGAATCGCCTCCTGTAAACTTGTTGCCTGTATGTTGGATCACCATCCAATCAAAACCAGCAGGGTGTGAGAGAGGAGTGGTCACCCTTCCACACTACGCAACAGCATGATACAAATCATGTTGACTTTTCTTGGCAGCCCCCCTGTGGTGTGTAGTGGGATATTCACTAGGTAGACAGGCCCAATCCTCCTCTGGTACAGTGTGTCCTCAGATAGGAACTAAATCTAAGAAGACAAGCTTATGTTCTCTCCTGAAATGCAGATATTTCCAGACCCTTTTGGACACTGGTGACTAGACTCTTGGTCCCTGGCAGAAACAAGAACCCTCTTTCCTGTTGTCTCCTGCAGGGCGCTTAAAATATCTAGCGGTGGTTGTCGGAGTTACTCCGGCATCCGACTACCAATGCAGCAGGTCTTTTGCAGCTGGATGGCCAGTTTGTACATGGAGATCTCTGTTTAAGTGGACACAAATGTGCAGACACACTCTGTTACACTCCTCCTCCTGTGTGCCAGAAATTTCTTCGCATTCAGATGAAGTGAATTCAAGCCATAAAATCACTCAAGACAAGAAGTCTAATGTTGTGCATGTTTTACTCAGATTAGAGAATATTGTCACAAACAACATTGTCTCTATGACTTTTAAAAATGTTTTTTTTCTTACATAGGTACAACAGCATTACTTTACCCAGAATGCAGATTTACAAATAGACCAAATATTAAATTTTCACAAAGTTTCTTAGACTAAAGGTTGTCTTTCAGTTTGATTTAATTTTAGTTGCACTGCTCCGGTATGTCTATAAATAAATGTATAATTTTTAGATCTTAAGTATTACACACAGAAGTATTTGGACCAATGTGTTTTCAATACAAAATAAAAATACAAACAATGAAACAAAGCTGGAAATATCCCCACCCTTATGCCGACTGTGTCCTTTCTCTTAAGAGTAATCGATGCATATCCATAAAAAGAAGTAAGCAACATGGCACCTTGTACTGACGTTTCAACCCAAAAGGCATGTATGAAAATCTCCATGTCGATAAGGCATTATGTCTTTTACCCAGAAGAGTTCATTTTGGTACAAACATGTTTTGGTTCTGAAATTCGTAACCCTGCTCTACTCATATTTGCACCTCAAGGTGCAGTTCATATTGGCTCATACAGTCACTCGCCCTCCATTGTTACCACAGTCAATGATCGCGGCCTCCAATGGCACTGCGTCGTCACTCCAAATCCTGCAAATTGATTGTGCTTCCCGCAAACTGGGAGGTATCCGAGCCGTTGTCATCCTCAGTTATCACCGATGGATCCTGTCACGAAGTCAGAAACACATTAGTCAGTGGATGAACTGGCATGAAATTAATGGCACATCTGTTGGGAGAGCAGCACCCTCATCATTCAAAACCCTCAGACTTGTTCTTTGTAACATTTAGAGCTAGTCTCCTCTACAAGTCCCATTACCTCCTCTAATCTTTGTATCTGTGCCTTGGATATACTACCCCCTTAACAATATAATCACTCACACACGCTGTCACACACTCATATGTTATTGTATTTCAGTTGTCACCTGTAAGATGTTAACGGGCAGATCAACCGTTAGCTGGGAGTGGGAGCTCGACGGTTGGGAGCTCAGTTGAAAGGCCAAGTCACCGTCACTGGCAGCGTCATCCTGATGGTGCACACAATAAACACACTGATTCGTTGTGGTGCAATGTGCTGCATATTATCTGATCAACATCCAGTGCCATCTTTGCTGGCCTGTTGCTGATTCACACAACCAGCTATTCCAAGAGAACTGAACTCTGAAAAGGTTTCTTTCTGTTGTCCTGTTTTCATGGGAGTTCTTCCTTCTGTTTTCAAGTGGGCCCTGGTGTATTCTAGGAACTGTCCCCTGTGTGTGTGTAACATCCCGGAAGATTTGATGTTGCTGAATATTGTTATTCACTAATGTTTTTTTTTCAAATTGCATACCTGTCAAACTAATTATCAATATTGTTCTACAAAATGCAAATTTTTGGCTATTTTAACACTGGTACAAACAAAGTTGATTTGATTTGATGTCACACCTGCAGTAGCTGGATCTGGACATACTGGGTGGCACTGACGGGGTCCCGGATAGGCAGGCCTGCACTCGCTGTGGCACTTTCCCCGTAAACACCTGATGCAGACGAGGCTAAAAACGCAACAGCACCTCCTGCGATTTGAGTCTCGCACGTCCTCGGGCCTGAACTTGCAACGCCTGCGTGAACAATGTGCAAAAAAAAATTAAGAGGTCAAGAGTCGTCATTTCAGCTTTCGTAAAATGGCGGTGTTGCCACCATATATGTTACCTGGAGAAGACAGGCCTCTCTGCTTTTTCTTCTTGGCCAGCTGAATAGCTCTGTAGTCGGTCCGGGCTGAGCCGCCGCTCTCCTACCAAAAAGCACAAACAGAAATTAAATGTCGCACATGATGTTAAATATGCAGCTGCTTCTTTTAGCTGCTCCCTTCAGGGGTGGACACAGTGGAACAACCTTCACCTCTTTTTCTGTCCCTCACACCAAGAGACATCAGCTACCCTGATGCCAACCGTCTCAATCTTGTCTCTCTGACCTGCTCCCCAAATTGTTCCTCCCTACTTGTGCCTCTGATGGTCTAATTTCTACTTCTATCTAAAGTGGTTATTCCCACAGAAAATGTGGGTCTGTGTGGTGGGACGATAACTCACCAGGAAGCTACAAGTCGTCACTTCATCTTTTTGCGGGCTGAAGTTGCTGTTGTGACCTGGGCAGACAAACTGGGACAGGACCGTTCCACCCTCCTGGGGTCCCAGAACCTCCACACAGCCTAAGAGAGGCCCGGCTCCGCCTTGTCCCTCCACGTCCACCGTCTTGGTTGGCGAGGCCAGCAACTCGACGACAGGCGCCATTGCTAGGGAGGCCGGGTGGTCCACGCTGAGCGGACCGGACGAGCTCAGCGGGAGCTGGAGGGTTGTTTCTGAGGAACTGGTGGAGCCTTGCAAGGTGAGAGCTGTGAGAGTCCCCAGGGCTTCTGACGTCACCGTCTGAACGTCATCCAGATTGAGAGTGGCCTGAGAGGGCAGCACGTCGCCGACGGTGCCCTCCAACCCGCTGTGGGGGCCCACGTCCACAGCACCTGTTAGGATAAACGGGTCCAAGGGTTTGGCAAAGGTGGCGCTAGAAGCACTGCAAGGAGTGGTGCCGACTGAGGACGGGTCGATTGTGAGAATACCTGAGCTGACCAGGGACAGGTCCATGGTTATGGTGCCATTTGTGCTGCCCCCACCGACAGGGATACCCACTCCGATGCCCGTTGTGAGTGCGGTGCCCGCTGGGACAGTTGAGAAAAGGGAACTGAGGTCCAGATGATTGATTTGGTCAGGCCCCGCAATGCCGGGTCCGGACACCGTCAGGGCCGAGCTGAAAAGCTCATTGCTGGGAGTCAGGGTGGGCGTGGTCTCGATCTGACTGAGAGCATCTGTGAATGGTGGAGAACAGAAAACAGAAATGAATGTAGGTCAATTGTGCCGACGCAGCTATTGAAGTAAGATCTCACCCAAACTCACACCTTTCCGTCAACACAGGTATACAAATATGTATCTATGTCATGAATATATATGTCTCCACATGCACTCTATACATACACACGCATACACACACAAACGCTTGTTCGCCCGAGACCCACCGGGGCTGAGCTTGTGATGCTTGAGCACATGATTCTTGAGGCTGCTGCGGGTGGAGAAGTGCTTGGAGCAGTTGTTCACAGGACAGCGAGTCCTTAAATTGCAAATGTCCTGCTTGTGCTTCTTGGAGTGGATGTAGAGGCTGCTGCGTGCTGAGAACTTTGCGTTGCAGCCTGCGATGGACACAGAAAACATGATCTGTGATTAGAATCAGAACAAATGTGATCCATATTGACTCACTAGACCGTGCAGAAAAGACAAATGGCATTCATAAACTGGTTCTCCTCACCTTCGGCGTGACACTGGAAGGGCTTGGTGCCCAGGTGTGTGATACTGTGCCCTTTGAGGTGCTCCGCCCGAGTGAAGGACTTCCCACACCCTTCCTCCATACACACGAAACGACGGTCATCATCGTGTTTCCTGACAGATCGAGCAAGAGATGATGGATCACTATACCATGACATGGCAGCACTTGGAATCTGACAACTCGTAAACCATTGTGCTACACAATCTGCCAACATTCCTCATTCGGTAACGGTCACGAAGTCGGCACAAAGACACAAGATCATATTTTGATATATTGTTTGTGTCAGGCTGTTGCAAGAACTGTCCTTTCTATCAATATAAAGCTGTCAAGAAATCATTAATATTGGACATTTTTACATGACATTATGTGTTTGCAGAGGGTTGATTTCCCATCCAATGGCCAGGTTAATAATAGAAGTGAAAGAAAATTCCAGCTTTGGTAAGAGTTCACAATGGGATTCTCTTGAGTTTCCAGGAATGATTTGAGAGGCTTTCACAATTGCCAAATTCATACGGATTATTTTAGGAGACCAACAGTGGTCCGTGCTCAGTAGGGCCACTGTGAAAGCAACCAGCAAATGGTAATTCGTCCTCAGTGGGTCAAGTTTTCTCTGCCAAGCTGCTTAGTGACATTTTTCATGGTGCGTTACTAGCTAACAACCCTTACCGTTTGTGTCTTAGCAACTTTGACATGCAGGTGAAGGACCATCCACAACCCTCTGAGTCACAGACGAAGGGCCTCTCACCTTAAAACAAAAGCAATGCTTTTAAATCCTCTAGACAATTATTACTTAAAAACCTTCAAATTCAGACACAATAGGAAATTCTTTGACAATAAATGTGACACTGCCAAAAAAGTAGGTGCAAGGCTGCTTTTCAACATGTGGCTCAGTGTATCGTGTGAAGACGCATATCAAATCACCAACTCCACTAAGCTTACCAGTGTGACTCCTCATGTGGATCTTCAGACGACAGGCTTTGTCATACATCTTGTCACAGCTTGGGAAGGTGCAGCAGAACTGACCCGTTTCTTTAAAATGAGTGCGGTTGTGTGAATACAGGGCACTGAAGGTGATGAAGGTCTTCTCACAACCTTGAGAGAGAAGACACATAAAAATACTGAAGCCACAACGACAATAGGAGATGACCGGATACAACATGTTGACTTGGACATTGCGAGGCTAAAAGAGTAAATCAAAACTCTGCTCAACATAACACCCTCATGGGGGTTGTAATACTGGGCTACAAATCTTCAAACTTGCTTTGTGCAGTAAAAAACAAAAAAAAAAAGGGGCAACGTTACACGCAGCTTACTTCATACTAGAGATGTCCGATAATATCGACCCACCAATATTAGCATAAAAATGTAATATCGGTGTCAGATTTTTTGGCTGAAAAACCAATATAATAAAAACCGATAAAAAATAAAATAATGCGTGCGTTACACCGAAATAGTGCTTATGCGCTCCTGAAGCGTTTACCGGTGCACATATCGGTATCAGCTGATATCGATATCTGTAAATTGAGAGTTGGACAATATCAGCATATCGGATATTGGCAAAAAAGCGAATATCGGACATCTCTAATAAAAATAAAATAATGCTTGCGTTACACTGAAATAGTGCCTATGCGCTCCTGAAGCGTTTACCGGCGCACATATCGGTATCAACTGATATTGGTATCGGTAGATTGAGAGTTGGACAATATTGGCATATCGGATATCGACAAAAAAGACAATATTGGACATCCCTACTTCATACTTAACATTCTTTTCAATCCTAAAATTTTAAAGGTTGGTGTGCAGGTATGTTTGATGAATCACTTGGGAGACAATAAATATTCCCATTGTGAAGGGTTTCTAAAGGGTCTCTCATTTGCCAAACTACCTGGGAATTCACACTTATGTGGCCTCTGGGGCTCAAAGTGGACCCTCTGGTGGTTGGTGAGTCTTGTTGAACTGCGAAACCTCTCGTTGCAGATCTCGCAGATGAAGGCCTTCTCCTGGTCGTGGACTTTGACGTGCGCCTTGAGGTTGTAGACGGTGGTGAAGCGTCGTCCGCACCCTTCGAACTGGCAGGTGTGCGGACGCTGCTTGTCGTGCGAGCGCAGGTGACGTTTCAGTTTGTAGGACGTCGTGAACGCCCACTCGCAGCCCTCCACGATGCACTGGTAGGGACGTGGGTCCTCTGCGTGGTTCAGGAGGTGCACTTTCAGCTTCTGGCGCGAGTCGAACGTAAATGAGCAATCCACTTTAGGGCAGCAAAACGAGACTAGAGCTTCTTTCTTAGCCTTGATTAGAGGTGGACACTGGAAATCCTCCTGGACACAGTCTGCCACTTGGTCACTGTCTTTTAAGGACTCTGTGGCCTCCTGATTGCCAACAAGTGTGGGGCAAGATGCTCCTGCCTCCTGTTTGACGATGGGACACGATTCGAAGGATGCGGACAGCTCTGCCAGAGGACAGTTGTCCACCAGAGCTAACCCAGGGTTGCCCAACGGCAAGCCTGCATGCGTAGCCTCCTCCTGCTGGTTGCTGTTGCTCCCCGATAGACAGCTCATCTTTCCCGAGGGTTTAGTACCGCCATTATAGTTCAGTAGAATTATATCTTCGTGGTCTTTGAGAGCCAAGTGCTCCTTTGGACACACATTATCGTCCCGATTGTGAATGTTTCCCCCTGGTGGGGTGGCCAGAGTCAGTATCCCGTTTTCTATGGTCACGATGATGTTTTGGTTGTTTATCATGATGCTTCCAGAGAAGGTTTCAGTTCCAGGCATGGTTGTGGACAGAATTCCATTGCTTGAGCAGTCCTCCAGCCCTGCTGTCCTGCTGCAGCCCAAGTCAGACGTTTCCACGACCTCGATGATCTCCCCACTCCTGCTCTCCGCATGACAGGAGAGCGATGCAAGCAATCCGGGTTTGGCCGTGTTTTCCTCACATACGTCTGTTTGGAGATGCTGAGCCTCGGCTAATCTTTCGTTTAATAGACCAAAAACCGGGTAGCTCTGATCGGTGTTGGAGTCCTTGTTGGCATCGCAAAGCGTTATTAGCACGTTTCCTACTTCGGCGCTGCCTTTGAAACGCGTTTCGGCCATTTTCCGTTTGAGTCTGCTCGAATATGATAGGTCTTGTGAGTCTTTATCCGACTGGGACTCGTTGTTGTTCATGTTGTCGCTGGCAGCGAGTAGCGAGAGTTCCTTACATTGTTGTGGCCGTGGGAGCGGGAGGGTTAGCAGCCGAGGCGACGTGGACTCCTTGTCCCCCTCGAGCATTGGCATCGCCATTTGGGCTCCAGTCTCGCTTTCCCGCTCCTTGGGGCGACTTGGAGTCGAATCATTCAGTCCCAACGACACATTAAACTCCCCTTCTTTATCTGCGGTCACGTTCCAGAGTTCGCCATTACTCCTCTGCGAATAATAACCTTTCCCCGCTGGTTGTTGTTTGCTAACAAAAGACAACGCCGTCCCACAGCCATTTTCAACCAGCGAAGATGTCCTCGCCCTGTTGTTGTTGCTGTCACTGTGTGGCTCGCACAACTTGGCGGCTCCAGCCGTCTCATCTTCCCTGCGAGCCGAGCCCGTCTCTGCTCCTGGCCGGGAGGAAAGTGTTCTCCGTAGGACGCCATGTTGTGACTGGGGGACTTGGGCGTTTGAGAGCCCCTGGATTTCCATCTTGGTATCCCTGTAGCAGCGACGCGGAAATGCTCCGCCCTGGAGAAATACGTAGACTTGGTGCTGCATTCACGGGGAGCCCGGAATTGTTGGATCCAGGCTGGCAGAGGTGTACGATAACTGCAGTATGTGGTTATTGATCGATATCGCTAATTCGACTTACTACACCTCTGTCAAAGATGTTTTTGAGCAATAGCAGTCTGGTACTGGCCACTGACTTAATTCAATTTCTCAAGTTGTTCAAGTTCCATTCAATTCAATAGTACCGGGGTCAGTGGCCAATAGTAGGTCAAAACTAGTGGTCAAAACTCTGGTGCTGCCGTAGTCTTTGTTATAGTCACTAAATTCAGGTGGACCAAAGTGTATCTTTTGATATTGTTGACCGTTTCATTTTGCGTTATCTCTTCGAGAATGACTCAATGACCTGGCTTCATCCTGGTCCAGGCTGTGTCCACGCGTGTGCATACCATACTCACCTGAATGTGTCAAACTACAGGACCGGCAAGTCTCAAATTGTCTTCTGGTAGTTATCACATTTAGACAACAAACATTGCATGGACAAAATTAATTTTTCATGGTAGGCTCAAAGATGCCTTTTCTCTGGTCTCAGCACTTCTATACAGCCTGTTGAGTGGAGTTCTCTTTCGAACACAGAGAGAGAGAGAAATTTGAAAACGCCAGATATTTTAAGTCTCATCACATGCTCTTAGATTCCAGCAGACTGTCCCCGAGCTCATCCCAAAAGCGACGCCCAAGACCTTTGGAAACAGAGCACTCGTGTCGTTCACCAACACTGTTTTGCATCTTGTAGATTGTTTCACACTCAATAATTTGAAAAATTCATTCAATTGAATGCCACTATGTTAGGAGAATGATTGGTCTCTCTCCTCCCTCTCTTGCATTAAAATGGCAGCTGTGAGGCTTCAACAGTTAAGTTTTGAAGCTGGGTAGAGTTTTTTTTCGCTGTAATTGCACAAAGTTTTAAATTGTCAACTTGTTTGACCTTTGGATACAACAATGATGTAATACAAAATGTATCAAAACAAACGAAAACTGATTGCATTGTGTGCATTGAAGATATGTGTAGGTATCCAACTAGACCATATCGAGGATTTGGTTTTTCTTATATCACATTTTGAGTGATGTATGAATAAAGTGTGCTGCCAATGAGACATCATTGGGAGGGAGGCCATGCTCCAAACATCATTGGGAGGGAGGCCATGCTTGGTCGTTCTAGTTTATCATCATCCACTTCCCAAGGTATCAGTTTAAGAGGGGCGTAAAACTCCCCATTCACTGGCTGCACTGATAAACTCTACCTGGGGAGTCCCCAGACACACTTAGAACAGCATGGACTCTCCCGATTCATGGACTACTGATATGACTTTGGATGGATAATGGAAAGAGAAAAACAGACCAACACTGCTTACTGGACATCGATTTTTTTTTGGCAATTACTTTACATTTGTGAAAATCTTGAGAAAAAGATGGTACAGACTTATTGTTCTGAACAGTCACAGTCAACAGACGGTTTCCTTTGTCATGCTACCGCTGAAATGCACCTCTACCACTATCAGCTTTATTTTGTACATGACTGTGAACGGAAGACGAAGCTGGAAAAAGCAAATAAGGAAAGTTGTACAAACATGTGGCGCTTCAATGTCTCCTAACAGCAAACTGAACATGGGCTGTTGTGAGATGGCAAACGATACTCTATGGCTTGTGAATGGATGGAGGCAGGATGGACGACTTGAACAAAATTCAGACGATGACGTTAGTGCCCCGGAAGCCAACCCCACGAGCAAACTGCTCCAACAGGCCAGAGATCGCACCAGTGGAGAAAGGTGCAGAGGACTGGAGGCCCACAGTTGAGCTGTAGGCAGCCAAGAAAGCTTCCCGCACTGCTTCCAGACGAGCCTGACGGTGCATCGGGTGGGGATACCTGGAGAAGAGAGACAGCACAGACCAAAAAACACACATCAAACATACAGGCCAATAGACGTTCACATGTACACAAAATAGTTGCTTTCCCTCTGGTCAAGCACAGAGGAGGCCTCAAAACATTTCACCATTCTCTTAATGTGAAGCCTCTGTCAGCACTCCTGCTGGCCCCATGGATCTGGAGTCTCATCTCGATCGTGAGATGAATTGATTATGATATGTAGGATTGATGTGTGAAACTCATAAATAAGAGCTTTCAGAGACAGGTTCCTTCCTGTACTTGCGCTCAATGTCCGATAGCAACCATGAGCTCAACTATGCCTGCACCAACAGTCTCAGAGTCTCTTGCTGGAACCTGAAAGATGTTCTTCAGGTAAAGCATGCTGGCAAGGGTGCAACCCTAATATGTCTTAATCTGCTGTCGTCCCTTGTCACCTCTTCAATCTGAGTGTACAAGGGAATCCCTGGTGTTTGCTATCTGTAACGTGAGAATGACAATGTCGTAAATGCCAATGTTGATAGTGGCTCCGTTAGTATGAATACAGGATAAACATTGTCTTTCACTCCACCAATCCACCTTGTGGAAGATTTGCTCAAATTCGAGTACAGTAATATGTCCAAGGCTCTCTTAGGGGCCCCCAGATGCTACATCTGGGGTGATTGTCCGATGTCCGACATTGGACTTATGTCCACAATTTCCTGCTCTATATCCTCTGATCCGTCTCAGAGCACAGCTGTCAATTCAAAAGCTTTCAGTTTTTGACTCAAAACCTTCAGGTGCAGATTTCAATGACCACTGCTGGAGTTTTACTGCACAGTTTTCATCTCAGCTCAGTGCAAACATCATTCTTCCTAAAGCCGGCTTTTCAAAGAATGCATGCAATCGTTTGTGATAAAGATTCAGTCAGGCTTTCTTTTGGGAGGTGGAGGGACCCCAAAGTCATTGTGCAATGGCTTGTCAAGCTTGGATGTTGGCTTGGATGTAGACGCTGGAACTACCTGATAAAAGGAATACAGTAAAATGTCCTGCAGATCAACGGTAGGAGGATTTTAGATACTATTTTAATCCCACAGGGTGCTTACTGCACTTTTTGAAGACAAATTTTGTTGAAAACTGATGTCAACCCTTACAGCTTCCCTTGGATCGACCAAGCTGTGAAATGTGAGCCCTGAGAAGCGAAGCAATGAGATGATATATGAGAATGAGGACTCAGGAGTTACATAACACAAGCAGAGGTGGAGCTGATGATGGTGAAACGCCGCTGTAAGATTGAGGGGATAATCCAAAATTGTGGCCTGAACTGAGCAATTATGCAGACATGAGACGACGAGCTGCCTCAGGAAAAGTCCAAAGGAATATGCCTATGTAGTAAACCAGTTCTACAACAGATTTATCAACAGTAGTGCAGCCATGCAATAAGCTCTTTGTTATTGGACGAAAAGCACACAGGACTGTCGAGAATTAATGACTGGCTTTAAGCTGAGCACTAGGTAGTACAAGGTCCAGCTGCGAAGTCAGCTCATACTTGTAGATAAGATCAGAGATATCAGCAGCTGAGGGGAGCTTGAAAGTTGAGAATGGATGAGAGGGGTACACTTTCAGAAGAAGCATTTCAGTTGACGACCATTGCATTACAGTTGGGGTTCAACTTGGTGAAGGAAACGGTTTGTGCTTTGAAAGGAGCCAGAGCGTTAAGGAGTATGTGAGGTCAAAGTTCACCAGGAGTGGACTTTAAGTTGATAGTAGGAAGGTATTTCGAATACCAGTGGACTCTCTCCTGCTCTTGAGACACGTAAGCCCTGGTATGTGTAATAGTGATTTTAGAGAAACTGTGCGACACTGTCACCAGCTGTTACACATGCACTACATAAAAAGCACGTGAACAGATGCCATCTGGTCAGAATTTTTAGGAAACGAAAATAGAAAAAAAAGTGGGTAAAGACAACGTGCCATGAGATTCACAACAAACAAGAGTCTGTGAGGGCTTCAGGCTCCTGGCAAAACACTGGTAAGTGTCTCGCAGCAATGTCCTCCAGGGGAGCTGTAAGTCTGTCCAAGTGGAGGATTTGCCTCCCATTGACCTTGAGAATAAAGCCTGGCATATTCTTAAGCCATGTCTCCTTCGGGCCAACGAAACTGCAGCCTCTCCTCTCCTGTTGGCACAGCCTCAATTCAGGACAGCCCATTTAATTTGTGGGCCCGTTAGCATTAGCTCTGAGCCTGGTGAGGAGATTGACCCTCTCTCATTTCTTCTCCCCTGGCGCCACCTTAAAATTTCTGGCCTATTTAGGTTGTATCCCTTATTCTAGATGTAATCTACATGCGTGCACCTTCTCCTACTCTTGTAAGTTGTTGACTTCTGTTGACTACGATCATTCCCATCCAAATCTGCTATCATCTGTCCGTCTGAGATCCTCTCTGACACCATATCTTCCTATCACCACGTTGTCTCTGATCCACTCTCCAAAATGCCCATTAAGGTCAGCTCAAATGATTGACCTCTCGCCTCAAGGGACACTCTCCACAACTTCATCCAACTTACTCCAGAAATCCTCTCCCTCCTCCAACATGCATCCCACTTATTTACGCACTGCTATACGACATTGTCTACTCAGTTCCCTGCTAAAAACCCATGAAACGCTCTTTGACTCTCCTCACATCCACTTCTCCATTGGAGAAAGTGTCCCCTTCAAGAGAATACCAATTAATATCAATGGTGTGCATGTCCAATGCTCAGGAATCACATGTAAGTTGTTAGAACAAGTGTGATGTATGCTGTAAAAGCAATGTGATCTCACTTTTTTGTTCAAAAGTGACAACAGTCCAACAGAATATAGTGCTGCTGATGGTGAATAGTGTGTTACTTACATCCGTCCATTGAGACCATCATCCTGAAATCTGATGGGGAGAGGAGAGTCAAAGGCAACAGCAATAGCAGATGAAGCAGAGGCAACTGATGTGTCAGGTGGAGGGAGGTGGTTGTGGTCATGGATGCTCCCGCAACCTGAGACTATCTGCCAACTACCATAGTCGGTAGAGAGGGAGGAGCCTGAGCGGCCATAGTCACCTACTAACCTGAGGGCAACAACAGAGAGGGTGATGGAAATAAAAATAGTAAGGAGAAAAGGTATTCACTTGAATTCCTGAGCATATAATAACCAAAGAGGTTTAGTCATTGTTCTAAGAGTGCAGGCCTAAAGGCCACTCTCACATTATTAGTAGTTGGGATTAGTGTGTAAAAGAATGTTATGGAAACCAGCAGTGCAACATACCAGTGCATCTCGATAAATCATAAAAAAGTATGCATCAACAACAACGGTAAGTGTGTCCAATGGGTGAATATTAGATGCGTCCTCATCTGGAGCTTCTATTAGACAGAGCCACTGTCTCTAACCCAAACATGATGACAGTTCTCGCCACAATCTTGCTATTCCTCTGTCACAAAGCACTCCTGACACTCTCCTCCACCCTTGCCACCCTGTTTTATGTCCTCCCTCCTCATTATCTCTACCCCTCAAAGCAAATCTCCACTTCTCCAGGTTCTCTTCCACCCGCCTCCGAACCTCAAAACCCATGACACTGTCGTCTGCATACATTATTGTCCACATGTACACCTGCCTGACATCATCTGTCAACCTGTCTATCACCAGTGAAAACAGGACGGGGGCTCGGGGCTGAACCGTGATGCAGCCCCACACTTGCCCTGACTGCACGCCTCAATAAAAGCACTTTTTATGATGTGCAGGGAGAAAAAATCTGACTATGAAGGTGGAAAATACTATGGTTCCTGAGAACGAGAGGAACTGGAAAGGTAAACATGTGGTGCACACATCTTTGTTTTTCCAGAGGTGATATTGGTATTCTTGCGAGTGGCAGCCAGAAACAACATTTCCAACCCCTATTGACAATTCAGTGGGTTTTCTCCCCCTGGAGCTGTGAAATGTTTTAGGACTCCATAAATGCCAACGGCAAAACTGTTATCTGTCATAGCCTTTGAGGAAAGAGCGAAGATGAGGGTGTGAATACAGAGGAAGGGGTGGAATGGGGAAGACTGCAGGGGAGGTTCATTAATGTTGCCAAGGAAGACGTGAGGGCGGTTGGTGGTTTAGTCGACAGAAAGAGTAGAGAGAGACACTCTTAGAAGGTGGAGAAGGATGATCTGCTGTGGGAGCAGCTGAAAGGAGGGGATGACTTAAACCGGAGGAGAATCAAATGGAATATTCTTACTTGCCACCACTTCTATATCGAGGAACATTCTGTCTGCTTTCTTTTTGACATGCTCAGTGGGGTTTGCCATTCTTCTTAAGACAAAGGGGTGAGAGCAAGCCATGTATTTCTACTCATTCCGTAGTCGTTAATGGGAAGAGGCAAAGCAAGTGGCATGTCTAGCTGCACTCAGCTGCAAGCCAGCTGGCAAGTACCAAGGAAAAGGGGGTGCAGAAACTGGTGTAAACCACAAACTCATGCATGTGAAAGTGAGCATATGTACTAGCTTCCTTCTGTGCCGTTGTTTCAGAGTGAGAGCTGCAGAGTCTTTGATACACGAGTCTTGAAAACATAACGGTTCCTTCTCAAGGGTTGCACAAGCAACATTTGCTTCTGGGTCTAAATGAGTGAACGAACCAATAAGGTCTGTTGAACGTGTTGTGCACAGCTCATGACAACTATCTGATCTGACTGAAGGTGGCCTTCTTACACTTACTGCAAATTCCATACTTAAGATGGGTAATGCAAAGTCATGCGTGCTGCACATTCACCTAAAGAATGATGTTGACATTCAGACAAGTTCGTGGGACAGGGGAAATTCTAAAGAAATGTGAAGTCACTAACCGTCTCCCTGGAACTGCCAGTGGGCTGCTGCCTGTCCTGCCATGTTCTGATTGGTTAGAGGATGAAGAGCTGGAGCTTTTGACTTCATTTTGTGGATGGGAAAAGTGGTCCTCTAAAGGTTTATTCCATGCCACAGTGAGGGGGGAGGACGTGGCACCTTTTCTCCTAAGAGAGTGGAAAACATGCCCTCATTAATCACACACGTTTTAATGCAAAAACTTAACTAGGGAATTATGAGACATTTTCTCATCCTCAAGACCTCTGCAGCACTTAACATTACAAAGCTGATATCAGTGGTATTGTCTATTTTGGTGAGCACTATCACACCTCCAAAACCACTTGTCAAAACCAAAATAACGTCTCTACACCTCAAGTGCAATTTGCCTCATACACTCACTTAGACCCTCTGATAAACCAGTATTTGTTAGCGTTAGGATTAGGATAAATTGAGGGTTTTATCCTCACCAGCTGGCAGTCTGGAGGTGGCCAGAGAGCAGCTCCACAGAATCGTTGCTTTGGCTCGATGAACAGCCCACTTCCTCAGTGATCAGGGAGAATCCGCTGCTTAGACTAGTGACGCTGCCACGATCCCTTAGTTCTGAAACAGATCAGAAATGCAATGTCCACATTCAACAAAAAATCTCTCAAACTTCAATTTGGTGTGATAAATGTCTGATTTCCTCAATAGATTTCTTCAATAGATATTTGGACGGCGAACATATTCATGGAAGACAACCAAAGTTGTTACATTATAGGTCAATTATGACCTCTTAACTCTCTTCTAGTCCCCTTTCACTCTGATCTGACGAGGCGCACACCATATGTCAACATTAATCTTGAAGCAGTTAGGAGGAAATTAAACTTGACAACAGTAACATTGACTTACTTAACTGGCAGAGTTCCTCCACAGTGAATTCACTTTCTCTGATATATGAATTCTTCCTCCTGCAAACAACCAAGAATTGGATGCGTGAAAAATGTAATTGAAAAATTATCTCTTCTTTATCTCATATGTACTTAGCTATCTTCCTACTTATCTGTTCTTTAACTCACTAACTGATGACCACCTTAACTCACCTGGAAGTACAGAGCCTATCTACAGTAATTACATCTCACCGGAAAGTACAACTGTATGGGTGAGTACTGGGGAAAGCACTTTTTTCAATGACTGAAAAATTAATCAAGTACTGATATGTTTTCTTGACTAACCCACCTGTTGACTGCAACGGGAAGATGGAATTCCTACATCATGGACTTTTCAACTGTTTCATACTTTAAAGCCGATTTCACCACAACACTAATCTAAGACTGAAAGAGGAACAGCTCATTTTACTATGACAGCTTTCCTTTCCTGTCTGGTGTAGCATGACAAGAACTGGATCTGTTGGTCTTCTTGTCCATCTTCCCCAGCCCCTTCTGGGCTAACGGCAAAACGCAGCACATGTTTCATCATAAAAGACGATGTCTGCCCGCTTACTGACACAACCCGCTCACTTTCCTGGGGGGAGACTCTACAGGCACAGCCACTCTACTTTAATTATACTGTAATGGTGTGGGTCATACAGAATGATTGCCCTGTAACCAGTCACTCGGCACTGTTTTATTATTTTAATGGTCGCAACCAACCCGGGAAAATAACCCTGTATGTGAGAGTGACTCAGCAACTCTGCTCAACCTTCAGGCACTACTTGTATGGACTCACTCAGCCATACATACATTTAACTGACTTCTAGGTGTGCGAACAGTCCCTGCACTCTCTCCTGCCTTACTTCAACACACAGTGTACCCAGTATTCAACCGGCCACTATAGACTGGTTGTAGACTACAATGTTGCCTTCTCTGTTCCTTGTCTGCCTGGTGAGCTGTGAGCTGGACCAGAGGCAGAGAAAGCCTGCCGACAAATTCTCAACAAAACTATTTGCGGACATGTGATTTATCTTTTAAACTGGTACATTTCAAGACCATAAACCGCATTTCTTAGTTCATTTATTCATTTTGAGACAAAACAAAAAAAAATCCAGATTGACTGATAATTATAATCTGTGTGTCTGGATTTTCAGTAATCATTTATCATTATTTGGTTATCATTTGTTATTATTTACAAATAATAACAAATATCTACACTGAACACAACACCATGAAGTATGGCCCACTGCAACATATCATACTGCTGATGCCTAGTGTAATATATAATAGGTATATAAAAATGCAATATTCATACAATCTATCCTCTGTGCAATATACCATTGCTATACAATATATTGCTGTGTGTTCTACACACTTTTATTGTTTGGTGGTGACTGTACCGTAGTGGGATTGCATCTCTATTTATGGATTTACCTGGTATCTAACACTGTCTTACCACAATGATATTATACAGAAATATAAGTAATGTCTCCAGTGTTCTGCATTTGTAGTTTATCTCTCTCATACATTTGTTTCTGTTCTATTCTTTGAGATGCTTTATATTTCCACGATCAATAGATTAATGGATCAATGAAGTACTTCCTACCATCTGGGCTACATGTTTTACAGCTCAACTTTTATATCGAAGTAACACAAAAGCTATTCAGTATCTTTGAGGACCAGCTTGCCTATGGAAACTGTAAGTGAAAGGAAAGGAAACATGCACTCAACTCACGTCTGTTTCTTCAAAGCAGAGAACCTCTCTGATATGATGTGCTTCAAAAAATTGAAGCAAAAAAAGAATATCTGAGAAAGAAAAGAATATAATTACAAAAATAAATTATCAAAATGCAACAAAATTCAGTACATGAAATATTAATATGTAAGATATAGCACACAGACTCACAATCAATTTATATTATGAGCATATCAGCACTTAAGATTTGACCCGGCTCTTACCTCCTCCCCTTTGGAGAGTCGATCTGGCAGCATGTGACTGAAAGAGGCAATGGGAGAGTCGAATGAGGACCAAATTAACAAAACACTTGTAATTAATGCTAATTATCCATTACAATGAAGTCCTAATTTCGTCTGCCTGGGTGTAGCTATGCAAACACTGATTATTTTTACCCAAAGAGGAACCAGTCGTAAGCAATGGTTAGATACAGAATCTCCGTCGGCTCCAGGCTGGCATGCACTGCACCATCCTGTTACAAATTAACAATAAGGACGTTTAACCTTTCACAGGAAATAACCACCTTGTTATAGTGTTTCCTTTACAATGGCCTTATCTACAACTTACTGCCCACAGAGAGAGTCTGAGAAGAGACACAAAGAGAGGAGTTCGGTCCCAGCCTGATATGCAGTGTACAAGAAGGCCACTCTGATCTAAAGTGAGAAAGAAATTGCACAAAGAGTAAAACGTACCGATTTGTAGACAATGTAAAGACATGGAAATTAAAAATTGTGTCACAGACAAGAGGAGAGCATAACACTTTACAGAGATGGCTGATGGAAAGCGATGGAAAACTCTGCTGGGTGGAGTTCTGGGTACCTCATGTATCAAAGACTAAGTAACATTCATGTTGAGAGGGTGTTGCTATCAGTTTTAGGTTGACGATTCAGTTAAATGTGGATTTACTTTGTCGTTTCATGCAAAAGAAAATGCACAAAGTCATACACAAAATGTCTCTGAATGCTTCTTCAGTTCACGAAATTGAGCAGTCATATATAAAAGTGTGTACTAGCCACTTTCAGCACTCAATAGTTTGGCACTTTGACGCAACAGACTTTGCGTTGTGCTGTGCACATTCTCACAGACTAAAAGTGTTGAATACACATTGCGAGAATATTTTTAAACAATTTGGCAGCAATTTGCCACGCTTGTTTCGACTCACTTGACAGACAGGGGGAAAGTGACTCTAGGTAATGGTTGGCTGTAGGCCAATGCATGAAATTAAGCAAATCTCATTCATAATTTGGAAATGAAATCTAATAAAAAAAAATGCCATAAGGGTGCGTATCATGCTTAAGACTGTATAAAGAGAAATAGCACTGCCTACCATCACTGTTGATGATATGAAGCAGCAGCCTCAGGTAGTTCTGGGTGTGCTCCACCAGGTCCCATGACTGTGAGGGAGAAAAAAACGAGGTCAACTTTCTCGTCACTACACAGTGATGACAAAAGGTGTGAGAAGAGAGGAGGGGATTTGAAGAGGACGGAAGAGTAGAGGTGAACAGGAGTAAAAGGAGAGACAAAAACCTGGTACTGTGTCCAGTCAATGTTCAAGTTTTGGGTGAAGGAACCAGGGATTGTCAAAGGAGCATCCACGTGATCCTGTGTGTGGAGGTAAGGTGGATGATAAATAAAGCACAACAAACTGTTGGAAAGAGCCGCTTATTTGAAATGAGTAATACCTGGTTCCAGTTGAAGACCAGTCCCTCAGCATTGTAGTCCTTTTCTTTATAGTCCTTAAAAAATTCACACCCTAGGAACAGAAAAACAATTCCACACTACAGTGAGACCAGGAAGTAATGGAGAGGTCATTACTGCTCCGACTCAACGCATTCCTGCTTCAGTCCTGGAGCCATCAGACGGCTGAACTGTTAACATAGCCGACATTTCACCATGCTTTTTACTCTTTAGCTTAGCTGCTCCATGCCCCGTTTTTTAAGATTGTATTGTATGTGAGTATGAAGAGGATGCTTCTGCTTATCTTTGGCACAAATGAAATCTTGTTGGTGAGGAAAATTAAGGGTGACTAGATTAGCTGTGTAAATAAACATGCTTTCTTGCACATGGAAGGACGTTATCAAGCAACAGGTCTTGCTTCTATAACTGAAGAAACCAGCAACTTCACCCTGATCTGTGGAAACAGTTACCTGGGTATGGCACCGAGAACAATGTGAAGTCCGCGTAACGTTGGGCCTTGTCGGCTTTCTCGGAGGACGTTACGCTGCAGAGAGCAAGAAACAATCATCTACACGACTCCTTTTTGTACAATGATATCAGTTATTTTAATTCAAAATTGTGTCGGATGTTTCTTTCAATTTTGGAGCACGATCATTGTCCATGTGAGTGCAGTTCCTTACTTGAGACCAAACTTGACCTTCTTGTTCTCCACCATGAGGTCACAGATGTAGCGGATAGAGAGGTATCGCAGCAGCTTGATGTCATGACCCCGAACCTTATCAAATAGCTGGGAGTCCCCATTCCTTCAAACAGAATGTTATGGTGAAACAACTCTGCTCAACCTGGTTTTAATTGAAAATAATCTAAATGGTAATTGATGACTGACAGTGACAAGCAGTGAGGTTGATGGCTGGGGAGGCACTGACTTCAACAGTCAGATTTATAAACACATGATTCCTATACAGTAGCTTTTTCACCATTCGATGGGCAGCAGTTAGTGGTTAATGTTTAAGAATAACTTAATGGTGCACTTCATTGGATAAATAAAACCATTTGTTGATTTTCATTTTACGTTTTCTTTCCATGATGACTGGTGGCCTATCCTGCTCCCCCGACTGCACATCACTGGTTACTCATATTAGTAAATATATCCTTAAATTACCTGACTTCTCTGTCATCCTCCAGGAACTCCTCTGACTCTTCCCACGAGTCATTATTGCCCCCTTGAGAAAAGCAGAAACACAGTTTGGTTCTCTTAGCACATAATGTACAATGTGAACAAGTACGAAGTTGAGACACACTCGGTCATTTCAATGCTTTGCTTGATTGAGCAGGCGTTAACATGGACAAATATGTTTGTTGTGCATTTTGACAAGTGAAATGAGAAGAGGCAGACATATTGTGTACATTGTAAGTCTAGCTGGGAGTGGAGGACAGGCCCCTGGAGGTGGGTGTAAGCTGATCAACAATGAAGCAATTGGGACGACAACAGTGTACAAGCAACCTTGAGAGCATGACAAAGGTGTAGCCGGCAGTTACAGGTGGGATAATGATGAGAGGGTGGTGACTGGGTGTGGATGGAGGGTTGCAACGGGATTGAGGAGAACAGAGTCAGAGGGCACATATATTTTTTTAAGGATCTCAGCTGTGAATAAAACACAAGGTGGCATCAGAGGTGCGGTATGCACATGGAGAGACTAAAGTCTGGCAACGTGTTTTATTGCCAGGGACTACTTATTCGTGTCAAATACCGGTTAAGACTTGGTTCCCAGTTTTCACACATGCCTGCCATTTTAATTAATACTTAAAAAAATGCACTGATACTGGATTCACATTTTAATCCAATGAAAATTAACACATGGTTTTAGGTCAGAATTTGTGCAATCAAATGTTTCAATAAAAACAGAAGACTTAAATACAGAATTTATTTAATTTATCTACAACAGGTGATTGAGGGGCTTGTGGTGGAATGTCTGGACAAGCCTGTCCAGGACAGGCAGTTCATCAACCGCTGCACGGCAACATGTCCAATCGTCTTGATGCGTTTCAACTGGAAATCAATACATAAACAAAAAATTCATCAGTGAACGGCGCGAGGTGACAACATGAACATTAAATTAACGGTCATTTAAAATAAGCTGGTTAGCATTAAGTTCATTCAACTTTTGGCTGATTAAACAAGTTCTATGACAGCGACAGTCATCAAACGTTGAATTATTGTGCGATTTACCTTTGTTCACACGGCTGACCCAGCCGTTTTGAGAGGGTGGCTTCAACTCCTGCTGAATATCTTCCTCCTTAAATACACTCAAAAGAGCCTGGACATCCTTTGGCGACTTCTTCTGGCTTCTCTTTGCTTGCTTTATTTCCCAAAGTGATCAAAACAAAAGGCACACAGAAAAACACAACACAAAGCGAATCTTGTAGAAATTAAATGAGCTAGTTTGCCGCCACTCTGGCTTTATCATGTGCAGAACACTGCACGAGTGTTTCACCTAAAAACTTCTGCAGCGCACAGCCCAGTCAAGTGATATGGATTCTTCTATGGATTCTACTATCAACTATGGTTGGTGCGGCTGAAGCCAGCACACGCAAGGCCACCACCGCTCTGTCAAACAACACCATCCCCCGACGCATATATGACATGTCAAAGGACATGGAGGAGCAGCTTAAGGAAAAAATAGGAGACAGCCGTTTCGCCCGACGCATAATCCACCCGGAGTTTCCACTTGTAACAAGATAGGGCTCCGGGACTGGCGGGCAGACAACTTCCTGCTTCTAAATGTCAAAACTGAAATGCTACTCCTGGGCCTGAAGAAGATGCATGATTCAAAACGTCTCAGTTTACTTTGACAACTGTCCTCTTTGTCACTTACTGGCTGTTGAAATCCTGTGCTGCATTTTTTGATGAGGAACTCTAGTACGCGTGTTATAACATTGCCAAAATAGCATACGATCCATATATATTGTGAGGATTATGTCATTCCTCAGCATGATGGATGCTGAAACTTTCATTTGTCAATTTCTCGCCTTGACAGAGGATTATTTTTAATGGCCTTTTCTTAGTACTTCCACACTTACAAATTGAGGTTGGACATGATCTTCTACAGCAGGAGATCAAACAACATGTACATCGGAAGCTATCTCAGCAATATCAGCTTCCTTACACTGACTTCCCATTTACTAATTTTAATGTATTTCTGTCTAGAAAATGGTTGTCATCTTCCTGTTTCAGAGCAGGAAGATGGCAAACCAGAAAGACACCCACTTCAAACCACCATGAGATGCAGATTCTTATGTGAACACCGATGGATCCCCAACTTTAGACAGCGAATGAGGACTTACCTCAAGTAGAGGAGGCAAGGTACTTTTGGAGTATGGGTCTTACCCCTCCACAGAGAAAAGGAATCGGCTGGAATATTTTGTTTTGGATAATTTCATTTTTATATTTGAATTTTCTTTTCAGCTAATTGTTTTTGTTATTTTGAGAATGCTATTTAAGCGTTTTAAATAATCAATGTGTATTATATCCTAACTCTTGTACACTATCACCAACATTCTATGGCGCCTTATGTCTCTTGTTTCGAACTTCTCGTGGCATTTATAATTATTTAGTATGGGACTATTTGTGTGGCAAATTGCCTGTTATGTCTTTTCTGATTCACACTCTATATTAGATCTATGTTGTAGGTTTTCATCTGTGCATGTTTGAAAAAACTTGTTGTCAGCCAGAGGTGAATTGTTCACAACGTTAGTGAAGGACAAAAGAGAACACAAATGCCACAGAGCAGAGAAAAATTAAGTGTTGGGGCTCAGAGTTGAGATTTCAAATTGAATTAAAAGAAAATCCATTATTGCCTTCTCCCTCCAACGGCACATCCTGCATCACAACAAACATACTCTTTGTGCCTGTTGAAAAATCTGATTCTTGAGTGAGACATGTAACCCGGGGTCTCTCCCAGTCACTGGATTTTTACGCTAATGTAAACGTGCCCTTTGGTCAAATACTATACGCTATATGTGACAACAACGTGTGGCTATAAAGTGTGTGTGAGCGTACCTGCAAAAATGTAGTTGTAGCCTGTTCGTCCGTACAGCTCACCCCAGCTAGCCAGCGTGGAAGATCGACAGATATGCTACACAGCAGAAAAATGGACAAAATGAGGCCATGCACGATTGGTTTCATGAGAAATTTAAACTCCAATCAACAGACCTCAAGAAAAACTCCTCATTCATCCATGATTGGACTTCAAGCATGACAATAATGCGCATACAGTATCCTTGTTCATTATTACATTGTGATATAAGGATGTGTGTATCGCGTGTGGAATTGCATTGCTGCTTTGGTGTACTTGTGTTTACTTTACTTGTATGTTATGATCTTGCAATTTTAATCTTAACTGAAGATCGAGACACAATTCTTAAATCCCCCTCAATACTTCTAGTTCAGGAATTTCTAGGAACAATGTTGAGTGTCTAGGCAAGCAAAAGTGAAAGCACGCACACATAGATAGATTACCTTGCCATTATAGAGGATGACCGGACAGACAAACCTCCCCCTGCAGCGAGCCATCTTGCTGCGGTTGACCAGGTCCTGCAGCCTGCTTATCTGAACACTGCCATCACTGCAGACACACCAGACACACACACACAGAATTCTTTATTCACTATTACACTAAACATCAAATACATTCAACTAACAGGGAAAAAGAGGATGGGTTAGGAGTTTAGGTGATATTTCTACTTGAATCACAACACTAAGAAGTCGTTAAAATGCATGAAAATGAAGAAAAGTTTAGTTGGGCGCTGCAATCAATCTGATTTTAAAATTTGATGTAGCCTACAGTCAGATTACATTAATGGCCTGACATAGTATCTCTCTGCAAAGAATAAACGAAGATGAAATGTCATGTGGTACTTTTTACTTATGCAACAACAAAGATAAGATGCCGATGCAAAGAAATGTCAATGACGCCAATAAAGATGCCAATGTCAATAAACTGATTTGTAGCCCGAGTAAAACGACAAAGAGGTGTGGCTTGATCCCTGTGCCTTGCTTTGCCTCTCCAACTCCAATGAAACCCGATGTGATTGAGCTTTTATTCTATCCCTGTGCTGTTCCTGTGCCATCATGGTGACAACATTTTAAAGAGACAAGAAGTACTCGAAGTCCTCACACATCCTATTTACATGCTTATTAAAAATCTGGTCATTATCCGATTTCTCTGCAGACTTTTAATTTTCCTCCTACTCTACATCTCCAATATTTCCACCCCTCCCACAAACACCTCACCATCAACAAAAATCTCTGTGTCAACACATTTCACGATAATTGGCATTTGTTCATCTGACAGTCGAGCGAGCAATACCTGTCTCTCTCCACATCTTTGCGATCACACTCCAGAAAGACAATCTGCCGAGGGTAATGGCCGCACAGGTCTCCATTGGAATTTTGGATGATGCTGTATTTGTAGTCTCTGGCAAACAGCTCGAGACATCGCTTCTCTATTGCCTCACCCTGAAATGAAGATCTGTGGTTTAAGATTGCTTTGAGACCTCAGTAGAGGGATTGAAGATTTTCATAGCAACAAGGCTGGCAGACGATACATGGTTATTAAGATGTCAAACATAAACTACCACTTGTAATCAGCTTGTGATTCTTGTAGTAGGTGCATTTGTTGATAAAGCACGAATTATCTCTGACTGTGATGTGCAAAATTTGTCTTTTGCAAACTTACATTCAATCAGACGATAGAGTTAAAATCTAAAAATGTCTGTAATAACAGTACAACCATGCTGTACTCTTCCTCTGCTACTTCAACAATTACATTGTAATAGCTCAACAAAAAATGTTTTTTGTGGTGTGCAAAGTTGAGCTTAACCCACATTGGTCCACGTCAGCATTAGTGTGTGGTTAATATCAACCTAGTTAACTGAACTAAACATTGTATTCTTGAGTTCACTGTTGCAGGGCTGTGACGGTTGACACAGTGAATTCAAAACAATGAACCAGGTCTGTCAAGACTGTGTGTGTGTCCCACACACTCTTACCCGCGGAGTCACTTCTTTGGCTCTGTACTGCGTCTTGGAGAAGAAATCTATCAAATCTGTTACTTCGTCGTTTTTCCTAACCGACAGGCCGGGGGCCGTAAAGTCCCCGGCAGCAGGTCTCGCTGCGGCCATGGCAGCGCCTCGACTCGGACCCCTGGGACCACCACACCGCCTGGAAACACCGCGTGTGCCTGGGGACAAGACAGTTTGAGGACGGCCGAGGAGGGGAGCTCTGTCTCAGGCCATGCCCCCACACGCTGCTGTCCCCTGGGAATCGGGTCGAAGCGGCGAAAGGTCGAGAGTCCTCGACGCTTCAGTTCAGCGGCTCGTCGAAGACAAGTGGACATACGTCCCCCCTCCGTGAGAGACTGGCTGAGCGCACCGAGGTCTCTGTTGCTAGTAACTGAAAATGCAAACTAGGAAAGCGCTAGAAATAAATTAGAACATCGCTGTGTCCCCGCCAGCACCGTTTTCTTAGAAGTCTCTGATAAGGACTGTTGCGGTCCGTGTCGGTTGAACTCTCATTTAACTCGGTAGCTCATTCACGGCTCGCTTTCGCTCCTGAAATGTCAAGTCCTCCCAATGTTTTAGCGGCGGCCAGCCGGCCACCGCGAGTCAATATTACAACCGTTCATCAAACCGACCCAATATTTGTCTACAGCACGGCGACATCAGACCTTTTGACGGGCTGTGCGGTGTTGCAATCTCCGTATGGCAACACAACCTCAAAGTACTGCGCGTAAACAGGAAGTCGAGTAGAGGAACCACGTGACCACCCTACGCCCATTTACGCGTATGGCCGATTCAAAGGTACGCAAGTTGCGTGCTGCTGACATGGTAAATCGGTAAATGTGTAAACCGAAAAACACAAAAAACATCCCAAACAAGCTCAAACTGTATGGACCGACAAACTGAAAGACACGTGTCGTGTAGTTCGTAGTGGCACTTCCTGTCTTGGGAAAATAAGGCGCTTACATATATCACCCACTAGAGGTCGCCAAAGCTAGGGTGAGAGTCGCGAACAGAGAGTGAGGAAACGTGATCGAAAAAGTCGATGTATTAGTGCCAATGTTTGATCTAATTTGGGCAAACTACGGCGAGTGGGCCCCACCAGGCCCCATTGCCCGTCAAGGTTTAGTATGCAATTCACAATTTCAACCGCATTCCAAACAAACAACAAAAACTACAACAACAAAACACCAGACTATGATGATGTCAAAGATGGGTGAAAAACAAAACTAATCTTGTTAAAAAGTAAATGATGTCACACCCCAATGCTTTTTTCCCCCTGTTTCTGTTATATATGTCTGCACCTTTTGCCGATGCGGCCTGTCCGTCAAAATCTAAAGGTCAATCCGGCCTTTAAATTTGACTTAGGTATTTAATTGATACTATTGTGACTATATTGATGCTCTCTCATCTGCACAGTGCGCCATTCCCATCACAGTGTAGCATCTGAGGGCACTGATGCATGGAAAAAAACAAAACAAAAACAACAACAACAACAAAATTAAAGGGCAAAATGCTGTAGAAACTCCATGGATATAAGCTAAGATTTAAAAACTGGCCAGAGAGAGTGCTCTCAGTCTGAGATATTGGAGGGAGGAGGAAGGGAAGACTAACCCCAACCACAAGCAGACCAGCTGCATTGAGGCAGACGTCACCGGCAGATTTACACTACCTTAATACCCCACATCCCCTTCAGCTCCTCTTTCAGTCTGCGGGGTTTCTCGAGGCTCTCCTGTTCCCTCTTCCTGATGTTGCTGTCACTCGGGATTGCTGTGTCTGTCACCACTGCCCTCCTCCGATGGTTAGAGAACAATGTCTGCATGGTTTGGCCTGGTCATTCTACAGCACAGTCCTCCTTGATCATGTCCACCTTGATAACATCCATAAACCGTCTTAGTGGCCCTCATCTTTTTCTCCTACCTAGCAGCTCCGTCTCCATCATCATCTGTCCGAAACATCCACTCTCTCCCTTCTGCACATGACTAAACCATCTTCATCTTGCCTCTGTGACCTTCTCCCCGACTCGCCCCACCTTTGCTGTTCTCCCGATGATCTCTTTGTAATTCTGTCTAACCCGATCAATCCCAGAGACGAACCTTGGCGTCTTCAGCTCTGCCACCTCCAGCGCAGTCCCCTGTTTCTTAGATGGAGCAGAATCAGAATTTTATTGCCAAGTATGTGGCTATCCATACACGGAATTTGTTGTGGTGGATTGGTGCAATCAGATAACCTGAAATAACACTTTATAATATGTACATGTGCAAAAGATAGATCTATATAGTATATATCAACGAGAACGCACATGACAGGTGCTCAAGAAGTTTGTGGCTGAGGTGAAGAAGCCGGGTCATTTTGGTCCTGATGGTCCTAAATCCTGAATCAAAGGCAGGTTGCTGCCAATGACCTTCTCTTCAGATTTGATGACATATCGCAGCCAAACGAATCATCACAGCAGGTCTCACTGCCGTCTGCGAGACATTAACAGTTTGTCTGCTATTCTTCTATGACAAAGCACACACTCCTGACACTCTCCTCCACCCCTGCCACCCTGCCTGCACTCTCCTCTTCACCTCCCTACATCACCTGTCCACCTGCCTTACTCTCATTCAAACACATGTCCTCTGTCTTGCTCCTGCTGTCTCTCATCCATCTGCTCACTAATGCAAAACACCACATTTTCAGGTTCTCTTCCACCAGTTCTCACAGCAGATAGCAATCCCATCTGCAAATATCCTTGTCCAAGTGGGGTCCTGCCTGTCCCTGACACACAGGACTGTGACAACTAGTGAGAAAGACAGTCAGGGACCTTGGCAACAAGGAGGGAGCTGGAAAGTGCGGGCAGAGGAAAGAACAATGTGCTGAGGTCATGTCCTCAGGCCCGAATCCTGTATTTCGTATTCCTTACCGCCCACCAGGTGCCAGAGTGCCTGAAGGGACTTGCCAGGCCTAGAGAGATCCTAGCTTTGTTGAAGACTTCTAGACAGTCATGGTACTCTGATTGTACCCCTGGAAGAGGCAGAACAGCATCCTCTGTGGAGGGGATTTGGAGAGTGAGGGCTTGAGTTTAGCATTCCCTTCCTGCCCATCTAGACTCTAGTGTGAAGTAAAGGTCGAGTTATTGGGTGCACTTTTTGTTTTGTCCCGTTTTAGCAGTTTGTGTGTTAATAGCTGAGAGTTCTATAGATGTAACCCCTAAGAACTCGGATCCCTAACTGACAGGGGTCTCTCACACAAGCTGCACCGACAGACACACACATGAACACAGACACAAACAACACAGAGTGCCAATTTCTTGTGCACATCATTTTGTTCTCAATGTTTGTTGTTGTATTGATTTAGTCGGTAAATAATGGTTCATTTTCTTAGACAGCACTTTTTGACCATTGCAGCTGTCTTGCTCTACCAAACGTAAATTCCACCAACCTGTTGTCTGGTCATTAATAAATGAATCTGAATCTGAATCTTCATCAAAATGGATCTTAGATGGCATCCAGCTGTTATTCTCACCCACGAATCTCCCTGATCTGTTCCTCTCCGATCTCTATTGCTCCACAGTGGAGCGTGGAAAACTCACCGGGGGGAGCATTCGTTGTCCTCCAAGAAAAGCAAAGGGACAGCGTCCGCCATTCTCTTCACACCTCTGATTGCAGGGGCACCACAGAGACCCACAAGTCATCACTTGACAATAATGTGTAAACAACAACAGATCCATAGATTGCATGTTGTTGAGTGTGACAAGGTTAATCACACCACATAGGAATTAATCAGTAATTTGGTGGGACAAGCCTGTGGGTACACGTTTATGGACTTGTTAATGACATGCACCTCTCATTCCATGCTAAGAGGCACTATAGCTGTAAAAACTCAAAGTGGTAGAAACATGGACTTGAATTCATTTTGTTTTCTTTGCGTTTGTTTACCGACCCTGAAGCCGAACTTTGGTGCCCACCTGATCTGTATTCAACCTCTTCAGCTGCTGAGCGTCACCACCAAATTGTCACTATTTCCAGTGTGTATTCACACCTCTGATTGCAGGGACACCCCAGCGTCCAGATGTCATCAACACTGAGGTATGCTATTACGTTAATTGAGTCTCCGAGGAAGCAATCACAATTTCAATGCAGTGACATCCCTCTGTGGAAAGAAGGTACGACAGGAAAACATTGACAGTTGTGCGGAGGGCCGATGCAGTGGGGCAGCCATTGCTCAGTCTGTGTGGACTTGGTTTGGGGCACCGTGGGTGGCCGGTTCAAGTCCAGTATGGAGTCCAGAGTGTGGAGGTTGGACTGATAAAGGTTAGGGTGCTGGTTCACCTCCAAAATATGAGGAGGAGATCTAACCCCAATATGCCGGGGTGTGTGCTGCCCCCTCTGCCATCACTCTTACATTGCATGTTTGTGGGATCCTGATTGAACTTTTTGTGCGTTTGCACCGGATTAGGGCGGTTAATGAGTTGAATCGTCTTACTGAATCATGAATCCGAGGCCTATATTTACTTCCAGTGGCCCCGCTCCTCTCCTCCAAAATCCCACAGTGTATGGCGGCTCACCAATTCACAAATAACCTGACCATCGATCATCTCTGTGAGCCCTACTTGTCTAAATTTATACCGTTAGCATAGGAACAGCTTTTTAAGCAGTAACAAATGACCTGCCTCTGTCTGTGGGGGTACCACAGTCCATATTTTTCCTGGATCTCAGTGGGAAGCAGACTGAGCGCACCAAGATCTCTGTCCCTCGTTGTCTACTGTGATTGAAGATGAAAACTGGGAAAGTGCTGGAAATAAGTTGGAAATTTGTCGTGCCCGTGCCAGCAGCGCTGCTGCAGCTTTGATACAGCTGATCTTGATATTATTCTGGCCCATTTTGAGGTCACACTGGTTTCACTTTGCATCAGTAAGTGATGTGTACTCACCTCGTGATTCAGAGCAGCAGGGTGGATGGTGTTCCACTCGGGTTATGTAATTAATATAACTATTTTCATGCCTCCTCCTAGGACACTAACTTGTGTGTTTGGCATTGATTTTCATATGTACACAGACGATACTCAACTGAGCATTTCTATTAACCTCAACCTCAAGGCTCTCAATTCTGAAGTCGTGTCCTCTTGCAGTTAAAAACTGGATGACCGAAATATTTCATGCTGGGAAAGTTGAGGAACTCAGAAATATCAATTGTACAGTAGGCTTGATGAGGCATGGAGCAACACTCCAAAACAAGCTGATTACAGTAACTCTGGGAGTTTTCATTGAATTGTTTTTGCTTCACTTTTGATGAGGAACTTATCTTTGCTGAAAACATATACTACAATGTCAAAATGATATATTGTCATGCTGGTAATATTGTCAGTGCAGCACAAAGTCTCACTAGGACATTATTTTGAAAGCATCACATCAATTTTAGCATCTCAATACTGGCCCTGATCCATGCCAGGGACCACTTAATGGCCTCTTTATTATCTTATTAAGTTGTAAATGCCCTGACTACTGAAAATTCATCAACTCTTTCTATATCCGTGTATTTATCTAATCATTTGCATACTGCTCACTGTTACTGTGGAATCAACTCTCTGCACTTGGTAAGGAGGCTGATTCTATTTCATCCATCAAAGCTGAAAACACATTATTCACCTCAACAACACTAACAACAACAACAACAACACTACTACTACCACTGTAACTACTACTACTACTACTACTACTAATAATAATATTAATACTAATAATAATAATGATAATAATAGTGATAATAAAAATAATAATAAACCCTTAAATTGAGGCAATGTTGATGATCAGCTGGCCTGCAACTGACTTAGGTGGCTGAAGGGACTCAGAATAACCTCAGTGAACCAAGTCAACCACAAATAATAAGATAAACATTAAAATGTTCCTGGTGAAAAATGTTCTGTTTGTTTGTTTGATGTGTTCCGTGAGAACATCAACTTGTTCCTCCTCATCCCAAAGAGAGAAAATCTAATTCCTGATGGGAGGGGCAGTCAGAGCAGAGAGAGAGAGAGAGGAACAGGGACAGCTGGGGACAGCGGATGAACAGTATAAAGGACGTGTGTTCCAGGGAGTTGAGTCCAGGGTGTTGTCAGTACTCAGCCGCATCTCCTCTCCATGTGACGATGACGGCCACTGGGGACGGTGAACTTTGCTACCCAGAACTCCTCAACGCCTCCTGCAAGAGGCCAACACAACCTCAAGACGAAGCTCTCATCATTTACACTGCGCTGTCCTCTGTCTCTTTGATAACAGTCTTCCTCAACCTGCTGGTCATCATCACCATCTCCCACTTCAGGCAGAGATCAGCTTTAAGCACCTCATAAAATGACATGTAGTTTTTTTAAAAAAAAACACATTGAGCATTGATTGAAAATTATGTTTTGACTGTGAGTGCGTGTGTGTAACTGTTTGCTGAATGGTACTCTCTCACTTCAGGCAGCTTCACACCCCAACAAACCTCCTTCTTCTCTCACTGGCGATATCAGACTTCTTCGTGGGCTTCCTGCTGATGCCAGTTGAAATCATCTTCATTGAGTCCTGCTGGTTCTTTGGTGACGCCCTGTGCTCTGTGTACTATGTGATAGATTACATGATTACTTCTGCTGCGGTGGCTAATATGGTGATGATATCTGTAGACCGCTACGTTGCTATTTGTCATCCTCTGTCTTATCCAACGAGGATCACACAGAAAAGAGTTAAAATATGTGTCTGCCTGTGCTGGATGTGCTCAGCTGTGTACAGTAGCCTCCTCTTAAACGATCACCTGGGGCAGCCGGGTCGGTCAAACTCCTGCTTTGGAGAGTGTGTGGTCGCCATCAGCAGCACTGCAGGACTTGTCGATCTTGTTGTCACTTTTCTCATCCCGATTTCCGTCATCATAATTCTGTATGCCAGAGTATTCGTGGTTGCCTTGTCCCAGGCACGCGCGATACGCTCCCACATCGCAACCATCACACATATTTCAGGGAGACCGAAAGCAAAGAAATCAGAGAGGAAAGCAGCAGGGACCCTCGGCATCGTTATAATCGTATTTCTAATTTGTTTCTGTCCCTACTACTACCCAACTCTCATAGGTCAAGCAACCTTCATCGATGCTTCCACTGCTGCTTTTGAGATCTGGCTGGCACATTTCAGCTCGTGTGTAAACCCGATTATTTATGCTTTTTTCTACCCCTGGTTCAGAAAAGCTATCAAGCTTATTTTTACTCTTAAGATACTGCAGCCTCAATCACGAGATACTAAATTGTTTTAGTTTGACTAGAGTGCACGGAATCTTCACAGGCCGGGCAATTTTCACTTATAAAAAATGTGCATTCACATCCATTATGAGTCAACAGTGCCCCTCTACCTTTCATCATCTCTGATCCCTTTTGCTCTTGCGTAGGATTTCAACATTGACCTGTTTTAATTAGTTGCTAGACCAGCTTTTGTGGTTTAGATTCTATCTCTTCAGTCATAATGCAACCTTTAAAACAGTGCACATTCAGAGGTTATATTGAGTACAAATCAGCAAATAAAGCAAAGCAGATATCATCTTTAATTTATGGTGAATAATTAATGGTGAAATGACCACAAGCTTTTGAGCAGTCGCTGTCTTGCCACTGTTTAGAAAGAATTTCTAAATTGTTAAGGCTCCTGGCAATATTCTTGTTGTACTCAGTTATTGAAATGTTTGTACTTGTACCTGATGTTAACTATACTGCACAGCACAATTACTCTGCAACAGCTCTGGACTGTGTCTAAAAAATTAATAACTCCGACCTGATAAATACTACTGTGCTGCAGTTCACGCAAAATGGCTGAATTTGGTCTGTAAGTAAAATTGTCAATGTGTTTATTTACCCTTTCATGAGAATGTCTATGTGAATCTCGCCTTATGTTTGAAATTGTGTAACGTCAAACAAGATAAGAAAATAAACCTTAAATTGTGTTGATGAGTAAATACCTACCTACCTACCTACCTACAGGGTAGTGACATAGGATAAGTGTTAAATTGTTTGTACAGACACTACCAAGTAATACACTTGAACACACAAGCAAGAGGTAAACAGAGAGAGAAAGCAAGCAGGAGAGAAACAGAAAATTTGTGAAACCCGAGCCTACAGGAGACAAACTCACAAGCTTTACCGTCTCCCTTGCAATCAACTGTACACAACTGTACACACAGTAAATAGCGATAACTTGAGATGATAAATGAGATAATTTGAGATGAAATAAGAAATGCTTTGTTTATCCCATGTGAAAATTGGAAAATTAAGACAATTGTTAGATGTGAAAATTTTGCAATGCTGACATAAGCAAATCTGCCAAGAAATAAAGACTTGAGAGACAAGTGTCAAGGTGTGTTTTATTCTTTGAAAAAGAGGACTGGGTCTTTGTCTGCTTATCAGTTTAACAGAGTGGAAAGCAGTCTGAGGCTGAGATGGGAAAATTTCCTTGATGCTAACACCAAAGACTTGCAATTCCTGACATAATGATGAAGAGTAGACAGATACACTTGCACAAAAAAGCAAACAAAACAAAACAAAAAAAGAAAGAAAAACCCCAGCACATTTTCAAGACTTGCTTGAAGATAGATTTAAAAAAGAAAAGGAAAAAAGAGAATATTTGTGGGCAAAGATTTAGGCCTCAAAGGTCACAATTGGACTTGGGCTGTCACAGTCTGGCCGGGGCAGGAGGTCTGGGACCCCTGGGAACAGGCTTATTTCTACCACAAAAGATTTACAATGGACTAGAGAGTGGCAGGGGACTGCCGTTGTGCTTTTGTGAAATACCTTTTTTATATAAATATAAATATCACACAATGTTGTAGTTTCAAGGTATGGATCATTGTCAGTCGAGTAACCATGACAGGGGTGTCAAGGAAAGACATACTGATAATCAAAGCGCATTTAGGAATAGATGAATTTTTAAGAGGCAATAGGGAAAGACAGAAATCTTAGTGCAAGATGAGCATAAAATCTGTAGAGTAACTGCATCCTCAGATTAAGATTCTCTGCGTTTTGGTGCGCCGTTTCTTCTTATTTCCATTTTAGGGCCTCAGTGTGAGGTTTGCATGTTCAAGTGCAGATACACATAGGCACACTGGACAGGACACCGACAGCTGTCCTAAGGGTCGTCTTGGACAATGTTATTCTAGTCAGGGGACCGAAATAATGGTGCCGCACTGCAACAGCCACATTTGGAGATCCTCTGTAAACTCAAACCCATCTATGCACAGCTAGGTACATTCAGTATTTGCAAAACTACAGGTATACTGAAATGTTTCAGTTTTGCCCCTCAAAACCTTTAACATTTAGGTATGAGATCGGTATTAAAATCGTGTACTGCCATTGACAGGAGATGTTCACAAGGCAGTTACCATTAACACAATTCTGACACATTCAAAACTAATAAGCAAGACTATGATACCAAATGTCTCATTAATCAGAATTGTCACTAACTTTCCGCTAAATAGAAGGCTGCAGCAGTTAACAATAATCCATTAGAAGTGTTAGTAGTGTTTGCAATTGCAGATACTGACACAACAAAGTCGGTGGTAGTGATATTTATTAATACTGGAATGTTCTTCCATTTTCCACTTTTTAAGCTATTGTCATGACTGGGAGGAAACCAATCTTAACACATCTAACAACTAATGATGTCTGAAACCACCCAAACAAAATCTATCAAACAAGTACAACACATGGGCCCTCTTCTTTCTAATCAAAAACACATTTTGACAGTGTCTTTTACTCAAACCATTTCTTTCATTTCTTCAAATAATATTCGAAGTCACTGCGGTCTTCGGTCATTTTTTTCCTGCCCACGCTGAAGCTGGACAAAAAAATTAATTGGATGTTGATCCCCACGATGTCAGAGGGCCCGTGACGGGATTTTGCCTTTTGTCTCAGAAGTATTTTTCCCTTCCCTCACTTCAGAGATGTCCCATTCATCATGAAAAAGTCTTTACTCCACATGGATTGAGGTTACCCCACCCTGAGCGGCGGAGCCACAAGGACAACTCCATCTCCTCTGACAAACAGCATGGGGATGTTCCTCTTTGTTGACTGCAAAGACAAGGATAAAACATTCACTCTCATTTAATGTGAGTGAATGTAAGCAACCTGTTGGGTCACCCAAGTTTCCATTCATCACCGAACACTTGACGGTGTAGAAATACTGTGTCGTACCTTATACAATTCTTCATATGTCTCTTCATCAATCTCTACTGTTGTCACCGTCTCTTCGACGTCACCAAGAATCATGTTCAGGTGCTGATCATAAGCCTAATGTCAATAAAAACAATCAGTTTATGGGACAGCTATGTGTAATCAAGGATGATAAATGTATATCAATCTGTCTAGTGAGGGTCTTGTGGGTGGAAAAAAGTAAACATGGACGGTAGTAGTATCTCGACACAAACCATAATACTTGAGAGTAGATGCATGTATTGGGAGATGTACAAAATACATTACACTTAATATATCACTCCCTTTAATAATTTGTATTCCAGACACAAATGCACAGCAGGCATGAAATGACACATAAAATGCACTTTTTTCAATGTAAATGCAGTAATTTGCTATTATTTGAAGGAAAAAAGATTCATAAAAGCATACTAACATGCAGGCGGCCACGGAGTTCACGATCATTCCTCATCTTCACATAGATCCTCTCATCCAAACTGAGCCTGATCAGATCCAAGGGCTCCTCCACAGTATTGGTCGTTGGTTGCTGTTCAACAATAAGGAATGAGTGTCATAACTACAGCTGATATCTGTGTGGCTAGATTTGTTGACAGAGAAGCCATGTAGCTGAAAACACATATTTGAGCACAACCTGCAATTAGTATGCACATACAGCAGAAAATGCTGATGTCTAGATTTGTTTCCAAAACTATCACTGTTAAATTAAATTGGTTTACTTCTTTCTCTTCAGCTGCAAGCAAATCTACATCAAGACCCAACGGCAATTTAGACGCACCATTGCATTCATCAGAAACACAGAAAGTGATTTGTTCACTTTAAAACTGTCTACTCCCATTTATCTGATTTTTATGCTTGTGTAAGTACAAAAAACACAGTGGAGCCCTTTTTGTTCGCAGTGGTGATGGACAGATTGACAGATGTTATTAGGCAACACATTCCTTCACATTTTGACCATGTTATTAAGTCGGGTCAACGTTGAATGCATCCAATATTCACACTGCTGCTGACTAGAGACCAAACCACCAAATCTGGAATGAGAGGGGTCTGCTATTGGCTGACCCTGTTCCTGCACACTGGGGAAAACGTTGACATTCGTGCAAGCAATGATGAGAAGCTTATGGAGATATCCAAAATGGTTGAGCCAAGATGTACGGTTTAAACCATTACTACCTTGTAGTTCAAAGATGTTTGCAAAGTTGTTACATAATAGAGGGAATATGCATTTAGTCTTCTGGGTTGAACTGTAGCAGACATGAAATGATCTTTAAGTCCACAGGGGGTTGTGTGGTGTGCCAGATGTGAGCAGAGGCCCATTGATAGCCATATCTAAATTACACACCATGCTCACCGATAAAGCTTGTTTAAAACAATCTGTGTCACCTCTTTTGGATGGTGATGGTGTTGAAGGGTTGAGAGCACCTCTTCACGCCACACTTATTGCTAGCAAAGTACTGACCATTCTCGTGAACCATGTCAAAATGCCCATTGTAATTTCAACTCAAGTGAACCAGTGTGGCAAAACACGCACAACCGAAAAAGACCGATATATGCTGCGTGCTGTGTTCAAGTGAGCAAGATGCTAACTCATGCTAGGTTAGCAAGACTGGGCTATAAGGAGTTAAATTGGCCACCTGCTCTCTGAGCATCTGTGCGGACTTGATGTACTGCAGCAACTGAATTGCGACATTGAATATTCCAATGTGCCTCCATTTCGGTGCATTAGAATTGGAAAATAGAAGTCACCGTAAAACGGGACACGTCTGGATGCTAACACATGGGCTAGCACGACTAACAAACACCTCGACTCTCTCGTTCGTTGGAGACCTGCAACTAAAAAGTTCCCCCAAACACGTCAACATATTGTGACGCAAACCCATTTATTCGCGAGGTGAAAATCGAAAGCAGAGTTCACTACTAACCTGCTCAACTTCATCCGCCATGCTTTTCGTCGGTTTACTGAGAATCGCCACTCGCGCGTAAAAATGGTGGTCCGTTCGATACGAATGTCGATATTAATCGATACCCCCAGATCCGTCCCGGAGGTATCGACTCCAGCTGCCTGCAAGTGCCGCTTGAGACACCGAGCAGCGCACTCACACACTCCCCGGCAGTTATTATCTACAGAAAATACAGAAATGGCACCGCACTGGCGCGATATTTTGAAACTGTTCTGTTATTGCCATACCAAAAAAAAAACAATTTATGACGAGCATTTGTCTTTACATATACACTCAACCGAGATGCTGTCCGAGATCTTTGCCGATCAATAACCTAAACAACTATGGACATAGCGGCGTGATGTTGCATTAGCATTCATTATTTACTGGTATCGGCGATGTCAACAATGTTTTTTAGGTGGTATCAGATCGACAACAAATCTTGCATTATAGTGCATCAAGGGTGTTTATGGAGGCCACGCTTGTCTCGGGCAAGCAACAGCCCGCACCGCTTTCCAGCGATGTGATTGGTTGGATGACCTTGTTGGCGCGAAAATTCGAAACCGTATTTTTTAAGATGTCGCCGTACCAGCAATTCAAGCAATTTTAGATAGATAGATAGATAGATAGATAGATAGATAGATAGATAGATAGATAGATAGATTTGGCGAACATGTATACAGACTCAGATATTACAGATAGAAAACTTTATTTTGTCAGTGAGGGTCAATTTAGCGACACACTCAAAGAGGGTAAGAAAGCAATATGGCAAGAATATTGATGTGATTCCGTTAATTTTCCTTAACTGTGTCTTGATCCTCAACCCCCACCTATTCTCCAGTTCCCTACATGCACCATTGCACGTCACAATTATTATCATCTCGTTATGATTATCCAAACTTCAATGACAAGCTGTTTCTGAATATTGCTTTATTGAATGTCAACAATTTGTCTGGAAATATGTAAGGCATCCCTGCAGAAACACCTCAAAACAAAGGTTATTTTTGCTAAGTTTTCAAGACGACAAGTAATTGCTGGCAGGCATGGAAACAAAATTTCATGATATTTGATGTCGATAACAACAAAAAAAAATCACAAAATCCAGACAATGGCAACTGTTTAAAAAAAAGTAAATGTGAAAATAGAGCAGTGAAAAAATTATTTCATCGATTCAATGTAGCTACAACTTAACATTTGTTACTACATTCTGTGTAGCTTATTGCTCATGCAAAATCTTACTTAGACATTTGCTAATTAATGAATAGTTTTGATCATTCATGCAGATGCTACGAGCTAATGCCACTGTCTTGAAGTGACAAGCAAAGATATACCTAGACTCTTTATCCTCCAAGAAAACTAAAAACCATAATATTTACACATACAAAGACAGTTACAATAATAAAGTGTCCAATGTCCGATCCAACCATTTAATAAACTATACATTTCTCTACATAGTGCATGTTGTGTTCCCTTTAAATTCAATATTATGTTGTGTGTTCTCGAAAATTGTCCTGCAAATGTCGGTCCACTCTGAACTATTCTTGAAACGAATCCCATTCTCTGCATTCTTTTTCACTAGCGTACCTTCCTCCATTTGAACAGAACCATGGCTAATCATCAGGTGCTGCTGTATCTGTCAGATAGGTCCATAGTTTAGAATGAAGAGAGCATTTTTTTTGGCTGAAAAAAATAACTTTTATATGTAGAGTGGTATTTGTCCCCGATGAAATTCCTTTTATACCTTATCCCACAGTGGCGCAAACAACACAATAACTAAGCAAGAGTTGAGAGAAGACACTTATTGGTAGAAATTGGCTTACAATTTCTAAGCCAAAGCTTTGACAAAAAAATCTTAAATCTACAGCGTTGGCGACAGGGATACTTGGTAACTGAATTTAATGCCCTACTCTATCACAATAGCTACTATTGTACTAATAGGTGAGGTACAGTGATTACGCCCTGTACTCACCGTAGGCCGTTTTCCAGTATTCCCTTTTTGAATTTCACACACATACACAGAATGAAACTCATTTTGGCTGTATACTGTATGTGTGTAACTCCATTTTGTTGGCACTATGATTGTGACAGAAAAGCAAAAAAATAAAAATAAACAGGCAAAAGTTAGTTCCCAGCTAAATGAATACCTTCAAGCGTCACCTCTGATCTTGTGATATCTTATTCCACCACAATCACAGGTTAGCACCAGTGCATGTCCAATTTATACAGTGAGTTGCAGCAGCCAAAATCAGTCTGTATTGTCAAATGAGGACGTGCAATGAAGACAAGCATTAGGAGGCGAAATTGAAACCTCATGAACAGACAACAAGAGTAATTTGTTACGTTGGTAACATTGTTTGTGGAGTCATCCAATGTTCACCCTCCCTTAGAAAGGAAGAACACGAATAATACATTATAATTCAACATTTCTTACAAATCATCTAACAGAACCACAGTCACAATCGACAAGGTTACAAATGTCACAAATGTCAAAAAACACTATTCTGCAAGACTGTGGTTTGAGTCCATCAGGTGAGGAAATGCATACAGTGTCTCTTTGCATTAATATTTCGAAGGGATCCTGTTAGTCAAACAAAAATATGGCAATTTCAGTAGATTTTTTGGCAATTACGAGATAAAGAAATGCTACAATAAGGATAAAAGTGTCAATGGCATGTGAATGTGCTGTCAACGCGGACACCTTTTGCATCTTGTGTTGTAATTGTTTTCATGTGGCATGTTGATACAATGCAACAACAGTGTTGTGGGTGTCAACTTGTGTTGCAAACCAGTTGCTAAATGGTCAGGAATTGGAGGACATTTATTCATACTGTCTAGGACATCTTTCACCCAGCATCACAATGGGGATGTTAAGCCCAATGTTGGAAAAACAGCATGCTCAATTCTAGTAATTAGCACTGTCAGCATACTACATACCAGTCGAGGACAATGTTATCACCATGACATGGTCAGGTTGGGTGCGCATTCATTACGTTTAACCACCATGTCTGCATGCACTGTGCCGGGTCATCAAATGGCAAGATTGGGTGCGGTTAGCTGCATTATTGTGATTAAAAATTATACGCACTGTTGCGATAACGGATAATCAGCAAATCGAACTCCGACATCAATTTCAAAGACACCACACATTTGACAGAGGATGGAACATTCAGTGTGACATCTTAGAAGCAGCTGATATCATTTCAGTGACTATAGTAAAGGTCGAGTCAAATGGATTTACTTGAGTAGCCTTTCATGACAATATAAATGGGCTACTTTGGAAGGTAACTCGTGTAAACATTTTGGTTCAGTCTAGTATTCACAGACCTTAGCTGGGCTGTCACATGTATGTAAACATAGATCATCACCCACTGACATTGAAGGACAAGATCCTGCTGGCCTCTGATTGAAAACCATCAAATCAAGGACTCAGTAACTGTTGGAGAACAGGGCAGAACTAATGATCTCTGCTGTTAGGCAGTAGTTTTCCCCCCTACTCTTTAATTTCCTGGATTGCAAGATCATTGGATCAATAAAGTATCTACCTACCTACCTATTCTAGGAGGTGGAGGGTGCAGTGTATCTCATAAGTATTCTAGCCACATATGCAACAAACTTAACATTTCAGAGAGCAAAACAGCTCAAGTCTAAATCAATTATCCATTAATTGGATCTGTCCTCTTACTCTTTTGTTGCACATGTGGATTTTATTCAAGAGCCTTATATCTTATGCTTTTTCTCTTCTAATGAGAGGGCAGTCCACGGAAGTCCAAGTAGGACGGGATCAGTGTGTGCTACGACATCTTTTGTTGTATCATTTTTCGTTTGCTTGTTTTCACTGATGGTTTGGTTGCTTTACAGGAGTCCTATTGAGGCATATCAAAAAACTACCTAAGACTGCCACAAAACATAGAGTGTAGTGGGGACAGTCTACTCTCAGAAGGGTGCCTCAGAAAACCACTAATCCTGCTACCTACAGAGCGACATGCACCTTTGGACCTGTGAGGAGAGCAAAACCTCCCCATGCATATGAGTGCTATGCTGATGAAGTACAAATAAGAATGTTAATGTGAAATCCAATGCTGTGTTCATGTAACACTTGTATGCACAACATGAGGAATTTCAACTTAGAAAGCTGACTCAGACATCCTGCTATTGATGCAATGTGTACCAGGCAAGGCAGGCCCCGTATGGTTTAGTTAAGCTCCCAAAGTGGATTGACTTTCGGTGACAGTTCTCCATGAAAAATACATTCACAAATATACTCGATGTTGAAATACATAGTGATGTGATGAGTATTGTTAGTTTATGTGAATTGTGAACCGATAAGGAACACTGTGTTTATCTGTCAAAGTCTACACAAAGGGATGAATTTCTCTGAGGTGTCCATATTGTTTTCTCCTGTTTCATTTGAACGGTGGTCATTCCTCTTCCGTGACAAATAAATGTTGCATTATGATCGCTCACAACAGGGCCCAATAGTGCTCTCAAGGGACATCTGGGAGGAGTGGCGAATAAGTGGTGCTGTTGTTGGGTCAACCATAGAGGAGGTAGGGAAGAGCTTGTACCAGCCAATGACCATGTTGCTAAGGTCTAGCTCCTCCAACAGGATTCGCGCAACGCCCATGAAGCATTTACGGTCCATTCGTCCATAGTTGCCCCACACAATCACCTGTGGGAGAGAGTAAAATCAAATGAAAATACAATACATTTTCAAGCACACATTAGGCCCAATTTCTGAGGACTTAAGTCATACCCTTTGAAACGTCAAGGTCAAAGGGTGACCTCTACCCCTAAGCATTGAAGAAAACACTCCCTATTACTCCTTGAGAGGCCTGGGTGCCTGAGCATTCCGCGCACTAAACCAGTCACCTGGTTCCCTGGCGACCATGTCTGCCTAGCCTGCCAGCTTTTTGCACCTTGCTGTTATGTGCTGTGTTGTCTCAGGGGCTTTTTCTCAAAATGACATCCAAATGTCACCACTGTACACCATAGTGAGGTGAATCGTTGAGTCAATGTCTTGTCTGCTCTGGATATACATCTTAATGTCATCTGTACATAGTATGCGGCTGATGGTCACTCCATTTGAAAATCAGTATACAAAGACGCTCTTTGTGAAGATACGACTGAGAGGGTTCTGGCTTAAGTGGTTCCGGTCTAAGTGGAGCAGCACTGGAGTCACATTGAGTTCTTCATGAAGGCTTTGAGGGTCTTATTGATCTTATCCAGGTCTCATGTTTGACTACTCTGGAATACTGCTGAGGTCTGCTATATGGTCAGCCAACTAGTGAGATTTGGTGCTGTGTGAGGATTCTTGTGTCTTGCGTGGTCAGGTCTGCTTTCGTTTCATCGCCCTGCAACTGGGAGTCGCCTTTGGATGGAGAGCTATTTGTTGATTCTCTTTGTGTCAATCACTCTGGAATATCTTTTCTGGTGGGTAGCCAGGACCACGAGCCTTTTCTTGACACTGCCTCCGTTAAGGACGGCTTGCTGTATTCTTCTAATCGTCTTTTCCCAACACCTTTCTGTATCACTGAAGGTCGGATGACTTTGCCTCCAGTCTCCTTTTCCATGATGATGCCCGCTCATTATGTGTCTTGGTACCCAACTTGTAGCAAGGCAGTGTGAGTGTATATAACAGTGCTGTGTCTCTACTCAAGAAGACATTCTGGTGGTATTTTCCTTACCTTTTAACTTCTTGAACACTGTGATGCACTGTGATGAAGAGGGGTTGGTGTACCCACCTCCCCCCTCCAACTACCATCAAGTATCAAGTACCATCAAGTGTTCTTTTTAGTTCCATGTGTGACAATGACAAATTACCCAGATCTATGTGGTTGTACTGACATTGAGAGAAGCACTTTGGCAGTTCGAGATATGTGAGTAAGGCAGTACAAATAGTTGATTATACATTAAGAGAGCAGTTTGATAATTGCATTCTTGAGTACAGAAACAACGTATCGTCATCTATGAATGAGTATTTTGACGTACCTGAACAACCTTCCCTTGAGGGCTCTCTGAGAAAACCAACACCTGGTTGTACAGCGGATCCAGAGACTTCCTCACCGACTTGGTCTTCTTCTTCGCTACACAGACGCCATTCTCCAGGAGGTAAACTTTGATGTAGGCAGCTGTCATGACAAGAGTTGTGAAATAAGTCTTCAAACCTACTTTCGTCATAACAGATGAACTCACTTCTCAGTATAAAGCATCTCGCACTAAAGGTTGAAGCGATGGCTATGAGTAGATGGCAGTTTGAATGACACCACGCTACAAACATTGTGCACTGATGCAGGTACACTCTCACATGTCTGTTTCTTTGCTTGACAAAAATGATTAGACCAGAAAATTACAGAAGAAATGTTGATGACGGCCAGACCTGCAATGTGACTCTTCCCTGTCCTAACTGATCCCCTCTCCTACTTGCATCTCTCTCTCGCTTCCCCTTGCTCTCTCCCCCTCCACCATCTCTGTGCACCTGTGACTCTACACCCTCTCAGCACAGAGAAGGGGAGCAATGGCACAACACACCCTGTGGCCAAACTGTGCGTGAGGCCAAAAAAGCTGAAGCAGTGGATGGCATGAGCAGTTTGTTTCGCGCCAATGTAATTTTTGTTCATGAAGAAAAAAAAAAAGGAACAAAAAGGAAGGGGTAAGAAACAGTTGGAAAAAACACTCACATAACAGATATGAATTAATGGAAAAAGGAGAAAACGTGCTGAACTTTGAAAGCCGATATCTTGAAGATGGTACACTGTGCAGCTTTCGCTGCCAACATCATTACCAGTGATCCCGAAAGAAAAACAACAAGATGTTCCAGTGTGCCCAAAAATGTCAGAGCTGGTGCACCATTTTTGTCAAAACGTGCTCGTTTTTTGTTGAGTATTGTCACCATGATAACTTGGGAGTTAGTTGCTTTCATGCTACTTGGGTGCATGAAAATATGGTGGGACAACCTCTACGCCAAAGGTCCAAACAGCAATGACAAACCTACACTTGGTCCAGTTGACGTGAAACAGCTGATGTATCTAGGAATGTGCGTCATAGAGCTTTCATTTCTAGGATCCAGGATGGATCCGATTGTTTCGATGCAACTTTTGTGAGGGTGAGTCGGACAGTGCAGTATGAGTGATGCACCCAAGGGCCAAAATATAGAAGAGCAATATTGGCTGGCAGTATATACTGTATATTACTCTTCTATTGACAGAGTTGTTGGAAAAGATAAGAGATAAAACTTCAGAGGCCTTAGCAAAAGATTCTCTGCCAAGTTGTAGTCAAATAAACAAAAGAACAATTTTGTCTGTGCTAAGAATGCTGTTTGAAATTCTGAGTGCATGTAACTGTAATTGCTTATTTACTTTTTACCTAGAATGGTATGTTCGAATTGTTGATTAGGCTATAGCTGTGCGTAAATTCCACAAGACAGATGATAAAGATCGATTTGATTGGCAGCGATTAGACTGGATTATAATGGCTGACCTGGAGGTCCCTTTGATCCTGGTTTCAAAGTGAGTCCTCGGGCCTGGACGACCTCGACCTCCAGACCTCCATTCCTCTCCATCAGCCCGATCTCCACATCACCTGAATTTGGGGAAATGGATGATGGCATATTTCTTGTGTGGTAGACCATTACCATTATCATATAAGGGATAATGAACGCTTTGGATATCATTGTTGTTTGATAATCACCTCAACAAGGACACTATCCCGCCTATTACATGACTTAAACCATTCATAAATAAGACAGTTGACAGAAACAATTCACAACAAGGCTGCTTACATTTTTCAGCAATAGTGTAGGCTACTTTCGTCTGCGCAAGAAAATAGTGCCGTCACGGCTACAGGTACCCTGCTGTCTGTAAATCTTTTGAATGGATAAAACAAGGACTCATTGGCCTACTCAGAGTCAGGATTGACATTAAACTCAATATTTCCATTAAAAGTACAGCTGGACAAGGTGAATAGGAGATCTTTGAGAACTTTGAATTTGACGCTTCTGTCATGTCCACCGACATGTGTTTGTAGCCGCGGCTTGAAGTACACGTATCATACTTACCCACGCATCGAAAATTTCATACATCCCAAATATGTTGAAAATAATTTTGAAATTGTCTATGTATGTTCTGTGAAGAAGCGTAACGCGGGCAACGATACGTGAACAATCCAGAGTAGAACTAAATGCAGTAGCGCAGATTAGCATAAGTGCAGTAGGTTCCACTCTTTGATTTCACAGCGGACCGTTATTGATAGTGGAGCTGACATTATATGAAAATAATGACCGCTCAAGTGACCAATAATGGCCAATCAGAATCCAGCGATCACCCAAGCTGTGTAATAAACACGTATAACATATCTCTACCATAAACATTCCGTTACAGTGGGCGGTGAAAGTGATGATGTTGATGTTGAGTCTGCCTGTTTTAAATAAACAAAATGTCTTATGTTTATGTTCATGGTTCTTTGATTGAGAGTTTTGTCTGGCCAAACATCAATTTGTTTATGCCTAAAATATGAGGCATCAAATCGGCAAGACACTGTGTTCATTTCAGACAAATCCAGTGTCACACTTTCTTCCATTGATAACAGTGAATGTACATAAGTAACAACACTGTAATGCTTGCATTACTGAAATATAATGGCTGGTCATCCAGGATTCTGTATCTGCACCTTCTGCACATATGCCTGTATCATCATGTATCAAGTTGACCATTAAACATGTGACCGTCATAGAATGTTGAATGCAAGAGATGTTTAAATGCATCCATGTATGCAATATCCATCCTTATGCTGGGCAGAATTTCAATGAGTGTGTTTGGAGAGAAAAAGCAGCAGAAATAATAATCTGTAGCCCTGTGGCACTTCATAAATCCCTACTGAGGGCGGTCACAAATCTGCAGCTGAATAATGAAACTATATTATTAAGTATGCAAAAACGATAAAATATTGAGGCATTACTCAACCTAACCGAAAACCCGCAGTAAGGAAATGCTGCACGTGGGGAAAAAGAGGCACTTGATGAAAGTTCTTTTTGGACTGTACAGCAGTGCAGCAAAACTGGGCCAGTCAGTGTCACCGTTGTCAGGCCAAGGACTCTGTCTGGCTGCCAGAAAGGAAGCTGACCCACTTACAATATATTATGCAGAGAACAGGGTGTACACTTATACTGTGGACACCCTGGAAATAAATGCATGTGGGGGACGGAGAGAACACAGTTCGGGTAACGCTCTCATTTTAAAGTACACATTCTGTAGGATCCAGCTTTAATCTCAAAATTATGTTCCTAAAACAACAGGTCCAGGATGAAAAGTAGAGTAAATGGTGGAATTACAGGATCTTCACACAAAGCCTGAAACATCTGCTCTCCTCGAGACATCCCTGACCAGCCGTAAATGCGTAAAAAGATCATTGTATTGGAAAGCGCGAAGGGAAATATTGTGACGATAGCACAGCCCACAGAATCACTTTGTTGCCAGAAGGTTTCCATTGGCCTGGCACATCTCTTCTTTTTGGAGCGAGGACAGAAGAACATCTTGACAGACTGTCACGGGCACTTAGTGAAATGCTAATGAACATGGCACTGCTTCCTTACATTCCTTGCGCTATGCTGCAGATCAAGAGGGTTTAGGCAGCAGAATTTATTTCACTGTTATTTACTGTGTTCTCTCTCCGAGTGCTGTTTGCAATTCCCTGAGTCAAGCAGTCCTCCTACACACACCGCAGATGTTTGCAGACCGCGGAGATTTTACATTCATTACAAGGTTTTTTACTAGTGTGTTTGCACACCTGAGCTGTTTGGAATGCTTGTAACAGACCAGAGTTTCCTTGGGCCAGTGTACAATCTGAGCTCTGCTCTGGACTCAGCAAACTCTGGTCTCCCAGAGATCATGGGTCACGTGTTGCTTACATGCAAACCCTGGTGAGGCTTGTTTGCAGCGTGGAATGCAAACAGCCTATCTAGGCACCAGAAGGCTCCTTTGGCACAAGCAAAGATAAGTTCGATCGATAAACTCCCTCATCTGACAGGTGTGAAGGCTCCCTGAACTCTGGGTCGGATTAAAAACCGATGCTCTGTACCTGCGCCCTGCCCCTGGCCTGGTACTGATTTGATATGATATGATAATATAATGATATATCTTATATATATATTATACGTAGATATAATGATAATTCACAGCTGATCCTTTTTTAGGTCACAGTCAATCTATATCATGCTTGTTAATCTTCCTGGCCAATGCCCATTAGGGGTAATATCGCCCCTGACAAAGCTGCTGTTGTAAATAATTGTATGACACATTGTTCAGGCTGTAGTTATCCTGGTGTGGAAGTTAATCTAAAGTTACTGTTATGTGCTAGTAGGCAGAGGACAAACAGATAGACATGGACAAAACTCCAGAGACAGTGGGCGATATGAATAATATCACACTTCACAAGCACGAATCAGTACAAACAAACATACAGTCTGGAAGGTGCCTTTCCCTGCCACGGTGCCACCTGCAAAATGGCTTATGGAAGGACTCGTTAGGACTCTCACCCAGGGAGGTGGTTGCTAGCGTTTGTCGTCCCACGAACTGGGCCGGACCCATCCCGTCGAGGAAATCGCTGAACTGCGCGTCAGATGCCAGACACATGCCACTGTAGTTCAAACTGATGAGAGACGAACAGACAGAATGACTGAATTAATGTGTGTGACTGAGAGAGGCAAACCAGGCGAAAGACAAAAGGAGTTAGAAAAGGAAGTGAACAGAAAACTAGAACCTTCATTGCACAAAGTGACAAATTGCTCAAGTAAACAAACGTCCTTCAGTGTGATGTGGGATATTTGTTTAAACTGTTTAAGCACCTCTGCCTTGCAAGTCCACAAACAGGAATACACAATTTGAAATGTTTCTCCGTCACATAAACAGTTAGATGGAAGAATAAACCATAAGATAACATTAATACTATTAATTCTTATACATGAAACAACATTTTCTGAACAAACCAATAAATGGAAGTGCAACACATGTGTTTGAGGTCAACAACATGAATATGATTTATAATTATCTATACTGTCGATACTTTCACAAAATGGCCGTGAGTGATCAGTGAAAACTCAACAGGGAGACAATGTTCAGTTGAACTGACAGCATTTCATGGTAAATTGCTCAGGGAAACAGTATCATGCAGATGTGAAATGACTGTAAATGAGTGAAAAAAGAATAACTAAGAAAGATCAGAGAATTCTTCCATAAACTGCATAGATCTAGCTACATTTTTTTTCAATGACTGCTGGATGTGTAACACAGCCACGGACGGAGAGCCTGTGGAGTGTACAATGCCAAGTTGAATTGCGCTCAAGACTCTGCAAACTCTCTGTACCAACAAGAGGAGAAATTCTAAAATGCACATGCCATTGCCATTGCAACTAAAAACCATAAGTGGCGACTGAAAAGTGATGAAATGGGGAATGGCACGGAAAGTCCCTCTCAACGACAACGTTATTTTTGTACAGAGAGAATAAACGCAGAGTGAGAAGGATACGTTTTTGAAAAAACAGAGCAGACAGGACAAACTTAAATGGGAGGAGACAGCAGAAAATCAAGACGTCTCAAACATCCGGTGCTGATATTTCCATATGTTGCATTGTACCGTTTCTTTTTTTTTTTTTTTTTGCTTGTGAGTGTGAACTCAAACTGGAAATGAAAACTTCCTGTGTTTTGAGGTCTAATTTGAGCCAATGAAATCCATACACCCTTTTTGTGCAATTTCTCACTCTCTGTCTTTTTCTTTTTTGCAAATTGCCTCGCCACAGCTACTCAAAATGCAGAGAAGAGATATAACATATCTCCTCTGACTGAGTATGTCATTTTGATGTCTTTTTCATAGGAATGAGTCACACAGTATGAGGTGAATTATGTGCTTAAGGCCCCAAACAGTGAAGAGCATTATAGGCTGTCACCCTCTGCGGAAAGTATGTGGAAATTTGGCAGTGTAGCTGCGGGTAAGAAGAATCTGACAAGAGACAAAACTCTAGGACTCACGAGAGGCCGTCAGGCATGATGCAAAGGCGAGAGAGTAAACCAGACACAAGGAAATGGAACAATCTGACAAAGGACACAGGAAAAAGGGACACTTATGCAGAAACGAGACCAGACAAGACAAAGGACACTGTGGGACACAAAGCACGAGAAGACACACCATGGAACATTAGCAGACAAAGGGTATGACACTCAAATGAAACACCAATAACTGATAGAACAGAGAAGCGGAGAATCTGAGAAGCATCAAAAACAGAAAACTATGCAAGAGCGCAGGATCCTAACACTTTCTCACTCATCAAAATTGTCAATTACATCATTGCAGTCATTTGTCCACTCACAGCTACTGTATATGATCTAATAATCCAAATCAAATATTTCGCTTTGGTGTTCATATCAGAAATGTGTGAAGAAAATGTAGATGAGTCAAAGCTCTCCCCTGTCACAGATGCTTGGTTGGATAATCTCTGCTTTGCTGTCAACATAAACCTATTGTGGCTGTGTGTCAGAACATCTTTCATCTGTCAAAAATCAATTTCAATTCAACTGACTTTCAGTTGCGGCACACAACAACTTGGATGGGAGAGACAGAAATAACAAGAAATGTTACCGGGACCTGTTTAGAGGTACTAATGGTACTAGAAGTAAATGCACACCGGTAAATGCTTAAATCCAGCGGGCAATAGCTTATCGCTAACTGATGAACAGAGGAATTTGACATTTAGCTGACATTGCCTTTTCATCCATCTCCACTATCCCGAACGGTCAACCAACATCTACCATTCCACTATATACAACTGTTGTGGGTGGTGAACTGTACAAGGGATGCAACTGTCTGGGCTCTTAGGGGTGATTGACACTGTCGTACCATGGCCACAAGTGTAGTCAGATACTGCACATGTATGAACCTATAAAATAACAAAAAAATGGTGGACATCCTCAAGTTTCTGCCACATACCTATCTCTTGACCTGAAGTGGACCCCTCACCTAACTAACGTCCATGTTCTGCCTGTGACAGATACAGAAGTTCAACCTGCCTCAGGAATGGTTCTCACCCTGCACACCATAATCAACAGGTCAGTAGGCTGGCTGGTTCGGGTTGGCCCTGAAGCAGGACAGATCAAGACTGCAGAAACTTGTCAGGAGCTGCTCATCAGAACGGATCTTCATCTCACCTCAGGCTTGTAGTTGTCCGGGGTATAGAAATGGGCTGTCAACATCTCTGCTGACCCCTCGTTTGCCGATCACAGTGCCTTTGAACTACAGAGAAATGTTCCCCAGATCCAACAGACTCAAAGACAGTTTCTACCCCCCGCCCCCCTTCCGGCAACCATTGCATAGGATAATCTACCTTATTGCAGCATTATGCATAACTGCATCTTCCCTCACCTGCACTACTGTTGTTTGTACTATTGTCATTACTGATCCCACGTTGGCTTTACACAACTACATTGTGTAAAGCAATAGTAGTTGTAGTAGTTGTAAACTACAGCAGAGGAGAACCAAAGTCAAATTCTTTGAGTGGTGACAAATGTCTCATGAAACTGCATTTGAGAGGACTGCTCTCACTGGTAATAGATCAGGGGTCTCCGTTGTCAGGCTCATTTAATGAAATGGCTTTTTGATGCATAAAGAAGGACAAGGTTTCCATGTTACTTACTTTCCCTCTGAGCCATAGCTGTTCATGCTGTCTTCTATGGATTCATGGCTGGCCTGTCGTACGGTCCGGCTGGGCATCTCTATCGCTAATCCCGTCTCTGTGCTCCTCTGGATGGCACCTTTCAACTTCCTCCCCTCTGCATCCACTTGTGAGACAAAAACAATATGTCAGTCACAAACACTTGTACTTGTTCACTATACCTGCGAACTGTGTAAACTTGAGTTTAAATTCATTGATCTATATGCTGGGTTTTGCACAGATATACACAGTTCCTTTCCAAACATATCACGTCATCTTCCAATTTTCATTTCAGAATAGTTGGAGACTGCAGCACATACGACTGCCACCGACAGTGTATTCCGCTCTTTGTTTTTGTTTTGCCCTCCACTGCATAATCCTGTCCTGTGCCATTTGACGCAGCCGCAGGAAAGTTACGTCAAGACCACAAGCTCGCTCCCAGGAGGTGTGCCATTGCGCTCTGAGTGACTAGCGTGACGCAACACCGACAAAGCTGATCGAATTTGTTAGTGTATGGTTTTGGACCTCTCACAACTTAGACTTTTCTGGGCACGGATGGATAGTTTTTACATCAGAATGTAAACAATCTAATTTACTACATTTGCTTAGGCTGAATATTGTATACTTTGCACCGTTTTCAAGACATTGTCCTTGGAACACCTTGTGGTGTGATTGCAATTTTTCCTCTTGGACACTGACTCTGCAGATTTTTGCAGTTTTTATACTGAACTGTTTTCGCTCCACAAGTTGGGGAGAGGATGAGAGAGCAATGGGGGCTGTGGAAAGAAGCTTAAACACACTCATAGACAGGTGACAAGTGACTATTCAACTCAACACAACACAACAGAACACAGCCATACTGTGACTGATACCATTGCTATTCCTGCCAGAGCAACTGCTACTACTCCTAATGAGAACAGGAGGAAATAAAGAATAGAATATACAGTACATATGGTAATACTAGTAGCAAAGTTGTAGTAGTTGTGGTATATGTGTTTGGACTACATACTTCCAGTTGTAATTCAGGTCAATCCATTAGATCTGGTCAAATTTGATATGCTGCCAGTAGTATTTGCAAGACTGATCCTTATAGAACGGTGAAAAGTACTTGCAGCCCTTGTGGTAATTGCTGTAGCATTTGTGGTACTACATGCTTTCATTCTTGTAATACTCAACAGTAATTCCTGTAATAGAGGCAGCATTATAGGTCTGTCAGTCTAACAACTATCTGCCTCTGCCTCTCTGATTTCTTTTATCAGTGTCCAAAGATACAAAATTAATCAAATTACAAATACATACAAATTAATCAATTCATATCCATCAACATAATATCAAGTTTTAAGATGTATAGAAATTATAAATTAAAGCGTTATGCATATTCATTAAGGATAAAGTTATGTTTTACACCATTTATGGTATGTGTCACAATGAATGGATATGTGCATCGCGTGCAATCAGATCAGCTCTTTTTGTGCATCCCACAGCAAGATTTCTTGAATTTTAGAAATCTGAAAAGACATTAGTTTTGTGAATTCTATCCCATCCACCCAAGCGATGAGGGAGCGGCGAGCTGGTCACACTGACAAGACAGTGGCATGTTGTTGAGCATGGGGAGAGTCCAAAGCAATGCAGAAAAAGAGAAGATGGAGGAGTGCCACACAAGCTACACACACACACATATTCCCTGCACAAGCCAACCCATAAGGCTCCTAGCATGACGCAACGGTGCTAATCATTAAGCAAATGTGCATTAACACACAAAGCACCAATCCACATCGCATAAAGCAGGGGTCACCTGCGCCATGCCCGCAGGCACATGTCTGCCCGCAAGGACCATTTAAGGCGCCCGGGAGACATGTTCTAAAATGTGGGGCATGTTCTGAAAATGTGGGGAATAATGACCATTGACAAGTGAGCAGTCTCTTAACATAGTATGACTGCTACTACTGCTACGGTACCATTATCATTATTATAATAATTACTACTATTACAACAATAAAGTGATCTGTGCAGTTTTGTTATTTAGTAAGTGTGTATAAAATAGGTCGTGTTAGCCATTCATACCTTCAGAGGAGGCCTGGACTCTAAAAAAGGCTGGTGACCTGTGACATTAGGAATTGCAAAGGGCTTTGCGACACATACAAACAGACAAATGTCTTTTTGATTGTGAAGACAAAGGAAGAAATGTTGGGAGTATGTGAATGTTGGGGTCATCACAATCACTTTTACAAACGTATGAACAGTACAAAGTAGCTTTCACCATTTCATTGAAAACGGTGCATGGGTTATGATGATAGCTAATAACTTGATAGTGCAAATCACTGGATAAATAAAATTTATCATTTAATAACAATTTAACATTGAATAGATTCTTTCATTTATATGTTTTTCTTCCATGATGACAGGTGACGTACAGCCTCTCCTGCCTCCCTTGACCGCATGTCACTGGTGCACCAAAATAAAATCAAAATAACAACAATTAGCAACAACGGTTAGAATCCTGAATTGAGTCCCTAAACTATTGTCACAACTAAACAATTCTCTCCACACGCCCTAAACCTTGGTATAAGTATTCCTTAGCTGTTCATTAGAGACTAATTGGTATTGAAATTGGGTGACATCGACTGGTTCACAAACCACAACATAAAGTCACACAATTTTAGGAACTAAAGAAATACAAAGTAGTCATAAGTTGCGATGGAAATCTGGGAAAGCACACATCGGAACACTGATATGTGACAGTGTTGTGGACTCCCATCTCATTAATTAGGTATAAACGGCACACGGCCGTATTTACAGCTCATCTTAAATTTTATCATGACTTTTGATGGGTGAACATTCTTTTCCGTGCCTATTTTAGTATGTTGTCATTACACTGTATCAATTTTCGTATCGGAGCAACCAGTAGCACCCCCAGATTGCCAACGTTTTTCTTCCAGTGCCTCAGTACTTGAGTTGCCAAAAATTGCATGTCTGCAGATACTGCTTGTTAACGGTCCACTTAATTCCTGAAGTTTCACATTTGGTGCACAATTGACCAATAAATCTGTGGTCATACCTATGAAATTAAATCATACAACCTCACAACTGTCAAAAGTAAATGATATTTACGGGAGGGAGGAATGTGTAAACAAACCAAAGGCCTGTAGCTCGGCGACATGAAAAGAGATTAAACAAAAGTACGACTTACTTTTTGGTGTGCAAGTATGAACAGCAAAAACTTCTCAATACGGATTTGATCTTAATCCTCAGACTGAGGTGGACTTTGGATAATGACGCTGGCAGAGGTCAAATCCTGACGTCCTGCTCTGTTTCTGAATTGTTTCTGCATTCCTGTCTCTCTCTCTGATTCAATTAAAGTGATGGAAATAAAACTGCTTTGGAAAGTGTGCACCATGCGTTCGCCCCCCCACGCCCCTCTCCTCCTAAACAGACACACACACGCCCACACACGCGCAAAGTTGGCTGCACACTTATTAAAGCGTGACCTAGAATCATGCTATTTCTATCATGTTCATGTGGGACAGGTCATTGGCAGATTTGGGTTACTGCTTTTGCTCCATCATTTCCTCCTGTCAGGCTCCTTAGATCTGCACATTTCCTTGTTTGTTTGGTCCACGTCTCATTAATGCTTCTGGCTCTCCAAGCTCCATCACTCTTTGGTCTTGTGTGGTCGCTTACTGTGTTTGTCTGCTCCTCCCTCATCTGGGTATGTTCCAGTTTCCGTATTGGTCTCACACCCGTGGCTTATCGTCAGCCTGCCGCACACCTGTTCCTTGTTTAGGTCCTGGTGTGTCTATATCTGCCTGCCCCGCCCATTGTCAATTTTCTGATGGTAGGTTTTCCCTATGCATTTTGGTCTTGGCCATCTATCAGTGGTGCATGTTAATTTCGTAGCTTGTTTCAAGACCTGTACTTTGTTGCCCATTTTCTTGCCTGTTCCATGGCCGAAGGTGGGTACCCCAATTTACCCTGGTACATTTACTGGAGTAACCTACCTGGAGAAAGAAACTTCTAACAGTAGTTGCAAGGGAAAATACCTTTACTTTTACTTCAGTAGGTTAATGAAGAAGAAATGTGAGTCTTACTCCCCACACTGTGCAACAGCGGTGCTCCTCTTGAGGTCTGGCATTAGAAACGGTCACAGTAGCCGCATTTGATATGTTTAATCATTCCATTTCTGCTACTTGGGAAATGGTGTGAGCTAAAAAAATACGACAACTCAGCCTCTCCTGCCACCACTGCTGGTGTGTGGCCACATCTGACTGGTGAAATGGAATGACGTGATGATTGTTGTTACCTCTAATTGGTAAAACAGTCATTTGTAATTATTAGGAAACTCCACTAGAAGCATCTCTGTAGCTAAAACCAAGTTATTTAAATGTGTGGAATAAATGGATCAATAAAAGGTAACAAGTCATTACGTATGTTGTCGCTCAATGTAGGAGAGTAAGAGTGGCGTTTCTTTTTTCCACAGATTTATTCTGGTGAATCTTACCTGTTGCTACCCACCCCTGTAAATAATAACTTTGTGAAGTAAAGCTACAATTTTTGGCAACTCTACCCATCTCTCCATACTTTTCCAATCATATTCTTATATCTGAAGCAAATGTCAAGCAAATAAGGCCTATTGCGTCAACTTGTCAGGGTTCCTCTCAACATTCACATTTCCAAACATTGTGTTGGAACTACTTTAAATCGTGACACCTCTGTTCCCTTGTTAAATTCTGCTGCACAGAGCCAAAAGCAAAGGTAAACCAGTGATTATGGACATGAACATTAAAATTTGGAGAAACTGGACCTACACCTATGAGATGTGGGGATGAGAGGGCGGATATCTTTCAGCTGTACTTGGTTGTGTTTTTCCTCTATGTTGATTTACTGAGGCAATCATCAAGTAACCACTTGATACCAAATATTACATTTTGAGACCAGACCGTGTAGGCTTGATAATACAGACTCCCACAGAGTCCTTGAGAAAGACAATGAACCTTTAACTGCTCTTTAGGCATTTTGGAAAAATGAGAATGAGTCAGTTTCCCTTAATGATTAATGAAGTATCTCAAAAACCTGGCTCATGACACCTTAACGCCGCCCATTTTCTTCTACTGAAAGAAAGGCAAAATGCCAGAAAGGACCTTGTGACTTTTTGACAGCCTGAGGCGTACAAAAAAATCACCTTTGATTGTAAAAAGCCCCATTAAGTCCAAACAAGTAATATCCTCATACAAGCAGTCAGGGACTTTCTTTCAAATGAGATGGCAACTCTAGATTTCTATGACACCAAAGCCATGCCCGACCACTTAGGCCAGCTCCAGAGGTTAATAAGAGATACCTAAAACATTGGATTATCAAAACACTAGCGGGCATTTTCTCCAGAATAGACAGCTAAACCATAGGCGCCATGTGCTTTCCATACCACTATGGAGTCTATCAATTACAAGTTTTATAAACAGCATACTGGGATATGTGTTGTGATTAGCCATTCAGCATGTTTTTGTGTATGTGAACCCAGTCCATGATGCAATTTTTGGACTGTCATTGACAAAAGATCACAGGTCATGGTCATAATCCTTTGCCATACCTCTAAATTAGTGGTCATATGTTGCACTGGGCGACGGTTCAGAGATGGATTAGATTGACTGGATTTAATGCAGAGACGATGACTCACAAAGGGAAAGAGTTATCTGCTATGATGAAGAGAAGGAAGGCAGATAAATTGTGTGTGCAAGAGACCAGATGGAGGGGAAGCATCGCCAGGCGTATCAGCGGGAGATGGAAATTGTTCTCCTACGGTGAACATGGAGAGAGGAGGGGGGTACAGGTTACACTAAAGGAACACTGTGAGAATAGAGTGATGGCAGTAAAAAGAGTATTAGACAGAATCACAAGTGACACTGAATCAGTATTTTAAATTTCATCATGGGGAACAAATAAAAGTATATCTTAAACTTGTGTTTTTTCTTGGGGACCTGTCATGGAAAAGGTGCTGCCTGTAGTGAAGCATAGAGAAGGTCAGAAGGTGGTGAGCCGTCTTAATGGAACTGAGGAAAGCATGTGATAGCGCACCAAGAGAGGGACTGGGCTGGCGCATGGGTTGGCAGAGAGGTATGCAAAGGTAGTGCAGGACATGTGGACATGTCTGCTGACAACATCAGAGTGGTGAGATTTGCAATCAGAGTGACAGATGGGTTCAGCCCTTTCTGGTTTGCAGGGCGAGCAACAGGTTGACAGATGACATGAAGGAAGAGTCTCAGTGGATCATGATTCTGCAGATGAAGTGGAGGAAGTAGAGAACAAATGGGTAGAAGCAGAGCAGATGTAGTACATACTGTAGGTATGAATGAACGAGAAGTTTCACGCTGAGGGCCACATGTGCAAAACTATAAGCTCAACTCACAAGAAGTGAAATTCATAAAGATAAAAACATCCCTAGTCAAAGCACTCCATCCATGGTGGTCCGGTAATTCTGATAGTTTTGTCATCATTACCGTAGATTTCTGTGAATACTTTTTGAAATCTACGGTCTGGCCATTCACATCTGAGAGAGTAAACCACTTGATAGAGTTGTCTCTCTGTATTTTTTGATGGCTAATGTTTCTTTGTACCGTATACTTACAAACAAACCATCAGCAAATAATCCTTCCATCAGCTGGTCTACGCTGCTTCTGATGACAGTTACTCATGCAGCAATTTTGTTATCATGGGAGTAATGACCTCTGTCCTCCCCTGTATATCAAAACAAAGCAAAAATGACAGCAGAAAAATTAGTGGAAAAACAATGTGGAAAAAACTAGGGAGAAATGGCAAAACACAGCAAGATAAAGCAAATTAAGACAAACAAGGTAAAGATATCTGAATATCTGGAGCAAAGTTTACTTTCCGAGCACTTGGGCCCAGGACCTCATGCTTATCGCTCTAGCTGATTTCAGAAAAATAAAATGTCTGGTCATCTCCTTCGCAGTGGCTTATGGGTACTGTTAAGACTCTGACATGGCTGAGGAGCACAGAGTCCCTGCTTTCAGAAATCGCTGACATTTGTCAAACCGAGCAAACTATACAAGAGTTTCTACCACGTTGACAGATTCCATCTCTGGCGGCATGTCTGGCTTGACAGCGAGACTGCTTTACGTTGATACTGGGTGGAAAGTAGCTCCACCAAGTGTTAAAACCAAAAAGTACAAATCAAGTGCAAGTTTCGTGTGTGGGCCATATTCCATTACATTTTGAGAATTTTCCGCGGGCCAGCCAAAAAGGGATGACGGGCCATAGTTGGCCCGCGGTCCTAGTTTGGAGTGTACGAAGTTAAGATAGAGAAGAATTTATATATCTTGTGTTAACCATCCAACTTAGTGGACAGTGTGCAAGGGTGGTGAACAATAGTGCGCAGGCAGGGTGGAGGAGTGTGTCTGAAGTGCTTTGTAACAGAAGAATAGCAGTTAGACTGAAAGGGAAGGTTTACAAGATGGTAATGAGACCTGCCACAATGTGGAGTGGACTGCGAGAGGCGAGAGCCTGGACATCGGAGCAGACCGGGCATGTTGGTGAACAGATGGAACGAAGATGCTCTGGGTAGATATGATGTTGGAGAAGCGACATAAAATGACAGAGAGTTGCGAAATGAGCTGGATTCAGACTCACTAAGAGTCAAGAGCCAAACAAACCCAGGGTAGGATCCTGGATTGATTAACACAAATGGGGCAGATTTGAGGTCTGCAGCAAAGAAAAACTACGAGAGAATACAGGAGGTATGTTCTCTTAGACTTGCAATGCCAACTGACTTCAAGGTTGGCATTTGCAAATGACAACATTTCCCTTGCAATCCTACCGTCCGTCCTACAAATGGACCTCTCATCTCACATCTGTTGGACACAAATAACAGCCATCTCTCACACCACAACAGTCTCTCTCACAAAATTAATTATTTGGGGTAGGCAAGTATCGATACCAGGTTCTCAGTATCTGGCCGATTCTGGCCCAATTTTAAGTATTTGGTACACGCAGAAGCTTCAAGCACCTACTGCTGATCCTCAAGGCAAAAGAACTATCGTATGTCAAGTAAGTACTTCGCTTGCTCGCCAGAAGATGGCGCTGCCGCTATTTGACACCATGGTGTGTCACCACATGCCTCATGCCCTCTCCCCGTCAGACAAACATGAATTAAACGTATGACGCCCGTGGAGGTGACGTGGTGGTGCCTGTACCTGGTATGGGTGGGTACTCCAGAATGAGTAATCATTGCGGTGCTTGCTCTGAAAAAAAGTGTTATCGAAATCCCACATGAGAACCTTTGGGAACGCGGCCACAGCCCCCTGAAAAGTGGTCTCTTGTGGTTTCTAAGGCCTGGCACACAAAGCGCGATTCTAGGCTGTTGCAGACTAAATCTAACGCATCATGGCAAAAATCCTCTGTCATGCCTCTAAAATGGCGCGATTACTTCGAACTGTGAGACAGGTTGAGAGACGGTTGTCGGTGCAGTCATATAGCCAAAAACGTGGGCCAAATATCCCACAGTGTCTCACAATGTGACAGTTCCTGCAACCCACATCTACTAAACAACCAATAGATCGCAGCATGACAGAAGAACACCGGGTCAACAGCAGCGGCTGATGAGGCACACGCTGGATGCTCGCTCATCCCAGCACGGATCGTTGTCGCACATACATCAAACTTGATGTCCTACCAAAAGTATCACATTGATATCGCACAGTGTGACACGCACTGAATTTACACCATTTTTAAGTCGCACAGTGTGCAGGAGGCTAAACAGACTGAGACGTAATTAGATGAAACATGTAATTACTGCATGGCCTGAGGTGTGAGCACCATTGGTTTAAATTGGGTTAATAACATCAGTCTGTCCTTACCTCCTTGTGTGTGCGTGTGTGTGTGTGTGTGTGTGTGTCTGTGTGTGTCTGTCTGTGTGTGTGTGTGTGTGTGTCTGTGTGTGTGTGTGTCTGTTTGTGCGTACGCATAAATTTTTGTGGATTCAAGCTGTACTGAAATAATGATTGTCACCGTCCATAGACACATGTAGCACAGTAAACACAGTAAACTTAGCTCACCCCAGGCTAGCATGGCAAATACACTAAACAAAATGATTTTTCCTCCAGCCATTGTGGTCATTGTTATTGAAGAATGCCAGTTTTGCCCTCTCTTCCCCAACAACAGCCATGATTTCAATGAATGAATGAACTTGGAACACCCTCAACTGACCAGATAAATCATTAAAGCCTTACGATATTAGAATATAATTTCCGAAACGCTCCTTCACAACGCTAGTCGACCCAGTATCTGTACTAGATTATCCATACTCTGCTGGAGCCTATCCCAGCTGACATTGGGCAGGGGTACGGGGTCGACCGTGGGCAGCTCTGTGGAGAGCGATACTGAGACAAACCATCAGTCAAAATCGCAGACATGTTTTGGACACTTTTGTATCACCAACAAACCTAGTGTGTTTGTCTTGGGATTGTGGGAGGATATTGGAGTACTCGGAAAAAGGGAGCACACAGAGGATAAAAAGGTAATAGGCTTAGTCTTGTTTTTCTTAGGAACCATGTAGATATCACAATGAGGGGCAAATAATCATAATCGTCTTTTCTGAATCTCAACTTATGCATTGACATGGTGGACAATGTTCTAACTGAATCCCCTTTGTGAGCATTAGTTTGTAAGTATACATCATATCTATATCATAATAAATCAAATCATACATTATGTTAGGATTAGGGCCAAAATGATGGGAAAAAGAAACCAAGGGAGTTCCAATGAGTTTGAAATGCTGTGGAACCATAATTCAAACTGTAGTAAGTAGACACGTGTCGGTATTATTGCAGCAAATTGAAATATCCGTGGCATTCTCTTCTTTCATCCTCCACTGCATTCCAACTGGTTTTCTAATCACCCTGACCCAACTGCATTCTTCTCCTCCACCTCTTAGAATAGACCTCTTTCCCTGGCAGTTCATTTTTTACTTCTGACTTTTCTGGGTCGTCTCTCCAGCTCAGCGTACACCAGAGACCTCTCTCCTCTCTCCCCTCTTTCACTTCTTCATCTAGCATCCTCCATCCCAGCGTGTATCGTCACGTGTTCTCCTTGTCAATCTGGGCGCTCGAAGACGCTTCTGCGTCACTGCTACACCAGTTTACATCTCTGTCGCTCCTTTGATTGAATTCAACATGATAAGCCTGGAAATATTGTACTGACGGTCGGCCTACCAGGCACCAAATGGCCCTATGACTGCTCTAGAGAGGTGGGCGGGACTTCCCATCTTCCCATGTTGAGATCCACACCAAGAAATGCGGAGACTTTGCTTCGAAGTAGAAACGCAGCCTCCAATTAAAAAGAAGTGGTTAGAATCTAGGTCAATATCAACTTAAAGCTCTCAAACTATCACTGGTCTTCCCAGTTACTTCTTTTCGCTGCTTCCTTGAGAGATTGCCAAATCGGATTGTCTGCCTCCAGCTCCTCCAACTTCATCATCCCTCTCTTTCCCTCTTACCGGTCAGCAACATCTTCCATGTTGTTTGTCCACTGTTTCTCTCTTCATATCTGCAAGAGTTTCTCACATTATTTGTGCGCTGCTTTGCTACTATGTTTCTTTTGGTCATTTGAACTCTCTCTCCTCTCTCCTGCTCCATCGCATTCCTCCTCTAATTTGATGTCGGGCATTATAATTCTCAATTTTCAAAGCCCCAAGAGCTTCCCTTTCACTTTCACCAGTATCCTGATTCTGGAAGAGTTTTCTTGATTTTCTAATCTTGTTTGTTGGTTTGTTAGATGTTGTTTCCTCATGACAAGCAACAGCATGTATCAATAAATTAACCCTTTGCTAAAGGCTTTACAGGCTTACACAGACAGTGCCAGAGCCAGATCTGAGGAACTCCAAAGATACCCAGAATTCCCAGGAAGAAACCATGGCACAGACAATCCAAAGAGAGACTTTCTCTCCACATGGCTGGACGTGCAGTAGCATAGGCTGGTAGTATTACTATATTACAATGCCGATATTCAGCGTGGAGGCGGGCTGGGCGTGAGGGAGAGACATAGAAAAATCAATACAGGTGGATGTGGGGGGCAGAGCAGCATGGCAGCCAAGCAGGGAGGTCGCGTGAGTGATAATGAGTGATGGGCGCTGCTGCAGGCGCTGCAAGCTACACCCAAAGGGGTGGGGCAGACAGCAACCGGGAAAACTGAAGAATGTAGAGGAGCAGGAGGACTAACACATTGAGTGTGTGAGGGGCCAAGCACCGGTTAGATCATATGAGGTATTGCGTCTGCAATTGACGGCAGATACCTTGAAAATATACTGCTCTCCACTTTATAGGGCCCTTGTACTCCATCCTTTCATGGACCCCATGAAAGCTACATTTAATAGACCTGACTGGTCCCAGGAGGAGGTATGCTAGTACTTATGTATGCGTTACACCTCACTATGGCTACAAAATTCTCAAAAAACTGAGAAAAATTGTAGAAACACGTTGAGTGGTTTGCCAAATGTTAAAAATCACTTGAACATTTTTCGCCTTACAGAGATGTATTGAGGAAATTTCCTTCTTTTCACTTCGCTGGGGTAAACAAGAACCACTACAAAAGTCCTACAACGCATTGTTTTCAAAATATCAGCCATGGAATGGTCCCTGTATATGTTTCTGTTTGGTTTTTAGTGCCTGCGGGTATAACACGCCTCGCGCCCTGATGAAAGTAATATCAAAATGACAAGCTTGGTCCCGCGAGGTGTGGCATTACTTTTCTTGCCTGTTCTGAGTTACTATGGCGACACACATGGTTTTCAAGAGCTAGTAACTCAGGCATTTTTGGGAGACAGGAAGGCCATGAATTTAGAATAAATGCATTTTAGGACTACTACTAAAAAATGCAAAAGAATCGGCGTCCAATGTGTCCATGAGGTTAATGGAACATGTTATGCAAATGCTCTGTTTCTTAAAAATTTTGTCTTGATGGGATCTAAGAGAACAACACAGAACATAAGGAGTTGTGAACTAGTGAACTCCTGTGTATGGGCTTTAGGCCTCGTGGGGGCCAACCAAAGAGCCTTAAGACTAGCCCTGGCCTGTACATAAAATTGGGCTAAGCACCCTCTGGTTTGCAATGGTGATGCACAGGTTAACTGATGATGTTGGACAGGAGTCCCTGTGGACAATGGTGTTGGATGATGACATTATCATCTGTAGTGAAGGTAAGAGACAACTGGAAGAGAGGCTGCAGGGGTGGAGGTTTGGAATGAGAGTTAGCAGGGGCAAGACAGAGGAAATGAATGAGTGAGTGAGTGAGTGAGTGAGGCAGGGAGACAGGTGAACACGGCATGCAAACTGCACACACAAAGGTCCAGGCTGGGAATCCAACTTTCAGGCATTGCCAATATAAAGGAGCAAAGCATCAATTCCTGGTTGACGAAGCAGTTGCCCGAAACTGTAGGACTTGAGGCACAAATCATTGCGTTGCCAGGATCGATAGGGAACATAGCAGACGCAAGGACAGCTGCAAATACTTTTGGAACCCACAAGCAGAGGGGAAAAATGCAGAGGCCACAAAAGAAAAACAGCCACAGCCAATTTCCTACACAGACCTGAGGAGTCAACTGAATGGGAAAAACAAGATCCGAGCCAGATCCCGGCCAATTACACCTACATTCTGCCAGTCACAACGTCACAATGCGTGCAGGATTAAGTCCAGCACGCGAGACTGTGCACTCAGCAGAGGGAGGAGAGCCGAGAACTGGCGAGCGTTGGAATCGATTAAACGGCAAACATCCAAGAATACATTAGGGAAATGGCCCTCACTGATGAACTGCTAAGTGAGTGCCTCTGGCATCAGAAACCCAAGATGGATGATGAAAAGCAACAGCAGCCTTCATGGCAGGACGAGCTTCTGCACGGGATGTACTACCAACAAAATCTAGAGGTGGCCAATTTAAAAAAAAAAACATACTGCAGTCTTGAAAAGTTTAGACTAAAAGATGGCACCTATCATGGCTGCATAAGAACAGCCCCTGAGCATTTGCTCAGCAGGGCCGGGTTAAGGCTGGCGATCCGCTCCTCCAGATGCCAGAATGTTATCTTGTGTTGTGTCTTGCAGCCTCCAAGACACAACACAAGACAGATTCACACTGGTGCTCGTGTATCATTTATAGCCTGGCCCGACGTTCCACTGCTCTGACCACGGTGTAATTCTCACTATGTCACGAAGCGACAAAAAGTGTCAATGATTGATATGCAGTCATCACCAGTGACGTGCGTTGAGGCTCATGGCTGGTGAGGCGCTGACTTCATCACAATTAGATAAACAAACATTTGAACTCTACGGAAAAAGCGTATTCACCATTTGAATGGCAGTAGTTTATAGTTTATGTTTTTCATTTCATATTTTTGTCTTTCCATGATGACAGGTGAGGCACCGCCTCGCCTACCTCCCCTGACCACATGTCATTGGACATCGCTTATCTGTTTGACATCCTTGTATGGATACCGCAGTCAAAACAGGGGAGGCTGTGCTCTAGGCAGGCCTTGTGTCTGCTAACACCTGTCTGAATAACAAGAAAGCAAAACTCCACCAGCTAGGCACACAGACAGTTGACGAGCTGACTGTGAGTTGGCCAAAAGCCCACTCCAATAAAAAACTGAAAGTAGTGCAAGAACAGCTTGTTAAAGGTCTTATAGTCATGATGGCCAACCCTGAAAAAGCCCAGATCTAAAGCTCTGACTCCAGCTCATTGCCAGAGCAGTTGAGTGACCGTAAAAGTATATAGCTTAAACAACCAGCCAACAAAAATCTCTGAATCCTCAGCCACCCCTGCTGTCCATCATGTTCAGTGGAAAAAAGAGAAAGTCCTCTAAACTATTCATGAACAGTCAAAGCTGATGATGCAAGGGCATGGTGACTGAAATATGCCTGGCTCCACTGGTTGATGGTATCTCGCAGTTAATCCAGGCTCCTCTGCGTCAGATGTTTCCGTTTTGAGAGAGGAAGAGATTCGAGGGATGGGGGCGTTTGCCGTGGTTGAGTTTAGAATCTGAATCAGAAATACTTGGAATGATCTTCAAAATGGCAACGGATCTGGTGAAAGAGGGAGCGGACGTTTTGAATTGCTCCCAATCCAAGGTTGTCAATCGAGAGCCACATTCGGCATTCAGAGTGCAAGAGGGAGGTTCATGCCTCGGGCATTGTGACAGTAATGAACAAAGGCTCTCGTGGGAGACCTGAAAACGTCTTTCTCCACAGGTTTGGACGGATAATGGCTGGGAGCCGGGATATCTCGATCATCAAGAATCAAAACCACCAGCTGTCCACATCACCTGTTGTCCAACCTGTGGTGACTGAAAAACAGATGCACCAACAATAGTATGCTGAATAAAGCAACTATAAGCTGATGCACTTGTGACGTCATCTGACCTCTGTTTTACTATGGTGGAAGCCATTATTGCTCTGGGAGTTCATAGTGAGACAGCCATGACATATGAGACTCAGCATGTGATATGGAGACGTGAAACAGAGATCAGGAGGTTGCTAATGCTGAACATGTGGTCGGTGGCACAAGGTTAGTCGTTTCTAAGACATTTCCTAAGGAAAAAGGACTTTTTGGCACATATTTGACCCATATTCAATGCAGTTTGTAGTTGTCTGCACTGCACAACACTGGAATCTGACGTTAGCTGCACTTCAATTCATGTGAACACGCAGTGCAAGAAAAAAAATCAATTCCTAGCAACAACGCAAGTGAGCATTATAAAGTCTTGCAGTGTGAATGTACCGTTGACAGCTTCTGAGACTGTTGTCACTCTCCGAACACACAGTCAAAGTGTTGGAAAAAAAAAAAGGAGCAACCGCACTTGCTCCAGCTGGGCAGTCTTCAATGGACAAAGGGATGTTTCTGGACAACAAGTACAATAATCAGCATGAGCCATCCTTAGCTATCAGTACTCCATTAACATGGAGTTCAGAGGAAAGAAAGGTAAAACTAATTACAGACAATGCCAGTTAACCCTGCGTACCCATTTTAAACAATACGATGAAACAACAACTAATTCTTCCCGAAGCAAAACATCACTTTTGCAAATTTTGGAATCACATGCTCTGAAAATCACCAGTGTAAGTCACTTTTTGTTATTCTACCCCAAGAAAGGCCCCATTTTGAAAATTCTTGATGCTAAACCTTGATCATTTCTTTGCCTTGAAAAACTGATGACACTAAATAAAATTTTGGGGTACCCAACGGGACTTTCTGGGCAAAATGAAACCTCTGTGTTAATAAATAATAAATAAAACCTCGTCTGTGTTACCTTTTTTTTTCTTTTTTTTTAAATGCTGATTACAGACAAGTGTCCGTGTTCCATCATCGAGGCATTTTCATTGAATATTAGTAAATGATGTCTTAATTAGTGTTCTCACTCTAATCACTATCGCATGAGATGGAATCAAATATGAGAACCCGCTCATCAATAAATGGGTATTGACCTCATTTGTCTCCAATGTTTAGAGCACGGGACATAAACATCTGTGTGTGCTGGAGTGTAGGAGAGGCAGGGTGGGTTATGACCATTGGCACACTTCATTTCAGAAAGTACTTCACTCAGATTGCATTAAAAGACGTCAACAAATCTCAGTGTATGTATTCGTGTCACTCAGACTCACCCCCGTCCCCCTCATCGAAGGAGTTCATGCAGGGGAAATAGATGGCGAGCGCCTCAAAGGAGGCCGAAAGGCTGATGCGGCTCTGGGACCTCTCCATGTAGAGGCTCGTCGTCGGCCCGGGGTTGGCCGGCTTTGCCAAACGTGGCTGGGCATTCTTCACGCGGAGTACGGCTCGAGGCGTTTTGGATGGCTGTCAGCTGCCCCCCACGGCAGATCCACCTAGCCAAGAGAAGATGAATCACTCCGCAAACCGAAAAACTGCTACTCCAGCACCCGCGCTGATGAGGACGTGGTGCAGCAGGGAAACATGTTCTCCCTGAGATTAATACTCTAACTCAAACTACACAACACACATTAAATTGGACTGGCCCTGCAGATCCAACGATAGGCATTGGTGGACTTGATTTTGTCATTGGTGAGTCTGTGTTTGCTCAGCAGTTCACGCTAAACCACAGATACACAATTTAAACAGAAAACTAAATCCAATCTGGGTTGTTTTCCAATTGAGACAAACAATTTGGTGTCACATACATTATTTGCTGTTACTGAACAGACATGAAATATGTCCACTGCTTTTTGTTGCAGTTACATTCCCCTACCTGGACCGTTTTGAATCTGTTTTCATTTTGTTTTGCCACCATGTGCCATCAGAAACTTGTCTCTTCCCCAGGAGTCAACCGTGTCTGATTGACTGAAGTCACAGACTATCTCCCTCCCTCCCACTAGAAGAAAATCAAAACAGTAACATCCCTCGCATAGATGAAAAACAATTTCAGTCGGGCTGTGTCATACCAAAAACCCACCATGTCTGCAGTTATCAGGCAAATTTCTGTTTGTGCCCATAGTGCTGTATTCCTTGCTCAGTTCTGATGCCGTGCAAGACGGACTGTAAACTGATGACATTTTGCCATCCAGCCTACAATGCGTAGCAATCGGGTCAAGAATGTTGTTGATGTCAGACACTTTTAATTTATCATATCACATTTTTTTCCAAAATGACTTTTCAATCACAGTGCCAATGTCATTTCAATGGAGCTGATGCTGTCTCAGAGACATAAACAATAGAATTCCCATAGCTTCCCTCACAGTGACAGCTGCTTTCATTAGGCTGCACGGTGAACCCGACTGTTGAAGTGGTTCTAGACGCCGATTTAATGCTGACCTGGATGTTGAGTTCTCTGTCCTCCGTCCTCTATTTGTGTGGGTCTCTCCTCCGTCAGTGCTTCCCTGCGCCGTTGCTGTGCCACTGCTCCATTGACTGTATGCTCCAGCGATAGGAACGGACATTGAGAGAACAAGGGAGAGATGACGAGAGAGAGACGCCGTATGGTTGAAACAGCTTGTGCCTGACCTAACTCATTCAGTGGCAGAGAGACAGGAAAGATGGTGAGCAAGCAAACGGGGAGGAGAACAGGAAGATGGAGAGATGGTGAGACGGGGAAGAGGAGGGAGAGGGTACAGAGGGGAGAGGAGGCAGAGTGTTGCTTTGTTGCTTAGCCAATAAAATTGGGGTTGAGGGAATAATGGGTGTGGCTTTGCAACTGTGGATCAAAAGATGAGTGGGAGAAGTTTTTTTCATTTGTTTTCCCTCACGCCTGCTCCCACATTCATTTCATCAGGTCCCTTGTTGTTGATTTATCTATTTTGCTTCTTCTCCCCATTTTTGACACCTTGTTATTTTATTTTAACCCCTTTATCTGTGAGACAGACAAGGCAGGGGAGAGAGCAAAGAGGATGGGGGATGGGCAGTGTCATCAACGCTGCTCCAATGCGACGGAAGCAGCAGGGTTAATCACAAACTGACCTCTGTGTATGATACATAGCCTCTCATAAAGCAGCCAAACAGAAATGCGCGGTATGCAATTTGATCAATGCATTTTCACATGAATTATTTTGCGCTAACTGTACTCAAATGTGATGCAGTTCCAAACACCACTGCTTTTAATTATCGAACTTGGATCTCATTAATTACGTCTTTAAGTGCCTCAATTTGATAGAACTTGAAAGCATGTGACATATTTTAATTTCTTTCCTTTGCAAGCTGATGTTATGACTTGAAAGTGTCAAAATGGGAATTTTCTGGCCAAAATACAGACTCTCAATTCAGTACAGTTTTACCTGTATAGCACCAAATCATAACACAAGTTATGTCAAGGTGTTGTCCAAGACGGACTAGTTTTTGTTTATAAGGTGGCTTCTGTCTTATCGGAGATTTTTGCGGGACAGTGATGATGACTGTGTGCCCACTGACTGTGCTTTATTTTGACATTGCATTTGAGTTGTCACTTGCGGTTGAATACAGACCCTTTTATCCTCCAAAGCAAGCTTACGGCAATCATTCCATTTGCTGTATACACACCGCCGAATGCTTCAGTAAGCTTGTCCCTGGCATTTTTCCATGGCATTATTAGCAGCCAGCATGTGAGGCTCCATGTGGCTGTGCATGTCATCGCTGGAGATCTAAACCGTCCTGAGTGTGCCTCCAAGATTACATCAGCATGTGAAATGTACCACGTGACGAGCAAGGTGTGCGCAAACATCAAAGACGGTCACAGGACAAGCCAGCGACCATTCCGGGCCCTTTCAGACTTTGTGGCTCTGCTCCTAGCACCGGTTTATACCCCCATCGAGAAATAGACTGTAGGAGGATTGTTTAAGTATGGTATAGGAATGCCCAACAACTGCTGCAGGATTGACTGAAGACAAACAACTAAGACATTTTTTTAGGGCAATGTTGTGATGACACCTCTATAAACACTACTCGGCAGTGCTCAAACTCAAAAACATTAATGGAAACCAAAAACACTTATTGGCTAAACAGCTAGTATATTTCTTCAGTGGCAGCCTCTTGAAATGAAATGAGTAGTACCACTAATTACAAAATTAAAGCAACAAATGATTCAATTAGTCTCATGCCACAAGTTTCTGTGTTATCTACAGTTTGAATGTTTAATTGTTGAGATGACCTCTGTTATGATTTGACGCTACAGAAATAAAACTGAATTGAATTGAATACTAGCAACCCTGCCCTTGGTTCTGCCTACACGTGCGTCCTCTCTCTACACGTTGAGGTCATTGCTCACTCCACATTCTGAGGCTGTCTAGCTACTCTCTCGCCTGTCACTCTGCGCTCCTCCCCCTCTCTAAAATGTATATTGAAGACAACCTCGTCTTTGATCGCGCTTTCACTGCCATTCATCCCTCAGAGCTCCATACTCAGGCGCCATATCTATGCAGCCATTTTCATGCCCTCTTTCTCCCTCACCTGTCTACCAGTTGTAGTACACTTCTATAGCTACTCTCTCATTACAGGGGAAAATGAAGTTGAAGTTATTCAAGAATGTCTCTGTCTCTTGTGGAAGATATTCAGCTAGAGGAGCAAATACATTCACTCAGGCTTGGGAGCGGCACAAGAACCAACCCACACTAGGAAGTGACCTCCTTGTGGCCATTTTGTCATTCTTGCGGCTGGTTTACTTCTCTGTCTCAACAAATACCTTTATTGTGATTGCGAAGTATGTTCCATATACCTGGGAGCGTTGTACAAATTCTATTCTGGATGGCAACAACTTAGTGGTCATGGGACAATGACAAAAAGAACGCAGAGGACGAAAAAAGTCGTTTAAATTTAGCATTGTACTTAAAGTTAAAGTATCGGTATTGGTATCAGTGTCGGCGATACCCGCCCTGCATCCGCTTGGTATCGTATCCACACCAGCACTCTCAGTATCGCAGCGAGAGGCGCGCAGCGGCCTTGTTTCTCGTTAACAAAAGCAAGAAACGCTTTTTTGAGTGAAAACTAAACTGGCACCAGCACCCTGGCAAAACATTCAGGAAACCCCGCGGCGCGGTCGCCATGGAGACTAGGGCTGGGTGGGGGTGGGTAGCGAGAAAGGAAGCGGAAATGCGAGCAGACACGGAAGTGCCCCTTCCCTCATAGCAGAGATCCACGAGCAAAAAAGGTGGTGCTCACGATCTACACCGTGTGATCTGGATTAACTGTACGAAAACAACGTGAGTTGAATTCAACGTTGATCCGTCATTGCTTTGCGTGTCACACCCGCGATACACTCGATCTGAGTTTGAGCGGTGGATTCCATCTTTTGTGCTCATGGGGTGGGAAGTCTGGGGTCGTCGCTCGAACAGATTTCGCAAAGGGCTGATAATTCGGGCGCGATCGCGGTAGGTAATGTTAAAAATACAATCTATAATGGTCGTTGATGTTAAGCAAATAAGCTAATAAACCGGTTGCGACATTGTATTAGCCGTCGTGGTAACAGCCCTGAATTGTAGGCCCGTGGGTGGGTCGAATTCACCTAAGCCTGGACGTTATTCTGAGAGCAGTGTTATTTTTGATTCGGGTGTCATTGCGGAATGTATTTTTTTAAACTTCTCATTTGCCAACGCGAGGGGCAGCATTTCGTCTGTATTTAATGCCACCTCACATCACACGGGTGATTGTAAACCAGACCCTCTGAGCTCACTTTCATCTATTATAGTCACACAGAGGGTGTTGGTATCCATCATAATATCAAAATTCTCTCCAATACAGCCAAAAACCCTGATCTGGAAAATAGTAAATGTTGTGGTAGGAAGGAAATATTGATAGATCCCCTCCTCTTAGTGTGGAACCCTCATTCTTTCTTGAACCAAAAAATTCGTCCCCATATTAACTGTAACTATAGATGCATCTGTGCCAAATTAAGACAAAGTAAGTTGCATCCATGCACAGAATGCTGCTGTGTATGTTATCCTTTTTTCCCCCCCAAAACTAGTACTTCTCACTAATTGATAAGTAGGAAAACAAAGATTTGACTGAATCTGAGGGAATTCATGAGAGTGAGTACCACTGCGCCTTTTCCCACGAACCCAGAAACCTGCAAATCTTAACTTGCAGCGCAGGTGTGGCTTTGGTGTGAAAGCGTCCAATTGGCAAGTGGAAGCAGGGTAAACCGGCCTTTCTCCTTCCAGGGTTGTGCCAGGGGTGAAACTGCGATCGGCACCAGTACGAATCGTAAACGTGCTTCATTTGACTGGGAACAGCCTCTCAATTTGGAATTTTCCACTGTCTTGCCACCATGCCCTCAAAAACAGCTTCTACAGGCCGAGGCCAAAGTAGCGCTTACCTGGCAAGAAACAGGGATGATGGAGCTTTGTTTAAAGGTGGGGAGGACAAGATTTGACCTCAGATTGTAGCAGCACCAGCTTCAATTCAGCACACGTACCTGGCCATATTCTGTCGCCTTTCGATGACATCAGTGCTGTGATGACATCATAACTTTCACTCCCACGGGGTAGAAAGGGGAATGCTGCTCGTCTTGTTTTTTGCCTTTCCTGATCTTTCGACATCACGAGGGGAAGGTGGTAGAAACCTAGCTCGACCTTTTATGCATGCAAAACCGTCTCCATGTTGACGCTTTGCATGCGAAAGCAACAGATATTGAGCACCACCACGTTGGTCTTAAGAAAAGAGTCCATCATATGACTTTGTCTCCTCAGGCAGATGGACTGTTACATAAAGGAAGGCAAAGTTATTTGTGTGAAGTGGTATAACAGGCGCTGAGATTGGAAATCCCATGAGGAATCTTCTTTATATTGCATTTGAAATGAATGTGTAACCTCTATCATGTGGAGGACCATGTTGGCTGCTGGTCTGTCTGTATACTGGAAATCTTGAGCCACACTTTTGGATCCTTAAAGATCATGATGTCCGGACCTCAACTTATAGTTCTACTCGTAAAATATGTAGCATGCCATAACAGTATGACAATATACTTGGTACTTAACAATAGTAAATGTAGTGATCTCCAACTGAAGATTTCTGTAAATAATGAAGTGCATTTCTATGTGCACTCACAGAAGTACAGCACAGAAAAGGCTTAACATCGCAAAGGACAACGCAGAACAAAGAATTAATCTAAAGCTATTCAAAAGTCTTGCTCAGTGAGGATTGTATAAGATTGCATGATTCAACTTTGCTTGCTTAATTTTCTCATAGCACATTTCAGTTTCACGTTACAACATTTTTCCCCCTTCGTCACTGTTGCTGTTCGTTGGTAATTAAGATAAGAGCAACATTCATAATAAAATAATCACCATATCGGCTGTCGAGGGTGTTAAGTTGAGACCGATTGCTTCCGATCAAAGCCAAAAACGTGTCGTCGTTGCCTCCAGCTCTGCTCTGAAAAATCCCAAAGGCCCCATTAAAGAGAGGTTGTTGATCAGTGTAGCACCATCATGAAGTGCAGTCATGAGCAGCATATAGATATATGACAATGACCACGAACAGAATGGGAGGAGTAAAAAAATGGTAAAACACTAATATGAGCTTTGTTGAAATGCTTTTTTGGTGGTGTTGTGCCTCAATGTGTGAGTGAACCACCATCACCTCCACAATAGTGGAAATAAGTGATGCATTAATACTGTAGTAATACCACAGGGATGTTGGATGTTGGATTCTCTTGGTTCTCATCAATCAGTGGGCTTACAGGAGGTTCAAGGTTCAAGGGTTTTATTTGTCGATCGTACATGGACCAGCAGTCTAGACAGGAACATTTGAGGGTTTTTAGTATCTTGGTCGTACACGGTTGGCGCCACACCAGAAAATCAGTCATTAGAACTTGAATGGACCCAGAATCATTGAGCCTTGTCACAAATTTTACCCAGATCAATGAGTCAGAGCGTTGACTGTAAGATAGATACCTCAACTGTATCTACAATGCAGGCAGAAGTGCCCCGAATCCATCCTTTTTGCCTAATCTGACTTTGTCTCTGTTCCCTCTCATTGACTTTCTAACTGCAAAAATCTGCACGCGAACTAACTTGTTTTTCGTCGTCACTCTAGCTAAGCAATGGATCGAGACAGGCTGGTCCAGGTGGCCAAGTTGGCCGAGCAGGCTGAGCGCTACGATGACATGGCGGACGCTATGAAGTCTGTGACTGAGCTGGATGTGGAGCTAAGCGACGAGGAGCGCAACCTGCTGTCCGTGGCCTATAAGAATGTGGTAAGACAGCCATTTGGCCATTCTGTGGTTAAGTGATTGATTGAGTATCGTCAAAATAGTTTCCCTGTTGAATTATGGCTAACATTCCGCCCAGGCAGGAATGACTTACATTTAGATGTCACCTTTGCTGTTAGAATAACAGATGAGGCTTCTCTAATGTCCCTAATCGTACAATTAATTTTACATTTCCCAACCCTTACTCACACAATTGCAAAATGTCGAGCCAGCATCGCTCTCACTTGGCCAAAAAATGCTGTGGCAGTGCTACAGGGGTGTTTTGTTTCATTTACAACAACAATTGATTATCAGGCACCATTACACCACCGCTATTTCCAATCCTGTTCCTTCCTTCTTAGTGCAGCCTTCATGTTTTAAATGTCTTCAAATATCTCCTTTGCGGCTGCTTTCAGGTCGGGGCTCAGCGTTCATCCTGGCGCATCATCTCCAGCATCAAGCAAAAGTCTGAGGGTAGTGAGAAGAAGCTCCAGATGGCCGTCGACTATTGCGTGAAAATTGAGAACGAACTCCAAACTACCTGCAACACTGTGCTGGTACGTAATGTTATGGAGCAAATGACACACGATGTTGGACAGTAATGTCTCAATGTGGATCCGAGAGAGTGAGAGGCTTGCGGCAGCCTTTGAGACGTTGCGGTTAATTGTTGGACACAGCTTAGGTGGTAAGCGACGCTGGCAAGAGGGTATATAGTGTCCTTCTGAGCACCGAGGACAATGATTTGCACTATTAAATCATTTTTCAACATAACCCGCTAACTGCTGCCAATCACATGATAAATTAGCTGCTCAGCAGGACTCATGTGTTTAAATCTGATTGTGATGAAGTCAGTACCTCACCAGCGATGAACCTCACCGTAAGTCACTGGTAGCGGGGCAGAGTAAGAAAGGACACAGAGGGAAAGGTGCCAGTGAGTGTGCTGAGAGGATGGACGGAGTATTTGGAGAGGGAGAGAGGACAGATGGAGTAACAGCAGTGAGGCCGGAAGAGCAGAGAATGGTTAGAAAGGTAGGGTTTGCTCGGGTGAGCGGAGGAGCTGGTCGGTCCAGATGAGATGCAGCGCCTGTAGAGATGCCTGAGGGAGGAGGCCGCTGACTTTTTCAAGCGGATCGGTAAACACAACCTCAGGTGAGGGGCCCCAGCAACTGAGGAGCGTGCTCGTCCCGCATTTCAAGAACCAACCACAGAGGTTTGAAGCTGAGGAGTGCCACACGGAAGACTCGGGAAAGAGAATCTGGAGTAGGGGAATGAAAAACAAGAAAGCACAGGCAGGACAAAGCATTTGTTTTAATAGGATAAAGGCAAATGGAGATAAAGAGTGAAGGGGAATGACTTTAAAAAGATATGTCTGTTACTGAAAACTTGGTTTGGGGTGTTTCTCCGCAAATCTGAAGAATGTACAACCCTGTTTTACTGACTCTTGTAAAACATCTCCTCTTTCAGTCTCTCCTGGACAAGTACCTCATCCCCAAGGCCAGTCAGATAGACAGCAAGGTGTTTTACTTGAAAATGAAAGGAGACTACTACAGATACCTCTCAGAGGTGGCCACAGGGACCCTTAAGGATGGTGAGTCTGCTTTTTTTTTTAGGCAAATCAAAGGATTCATTTTAATTTAAGGAGATTAAAAGTGGTGACCAAGAAACACATGCTTAGATTCAATCTGGCACGTGCAGATTGTTGTGGTCCCATTGTCGATATAATGCCGAATGTACTCGGTACTAATACTGAGTCCAGTGGCAAAGCAGTTGAGATTTTAGAGTTGTGATCTTGCATTTGTGACACCAACGCTGGTTTACATCTTGCAGAAACGGTTGAAGAATCTGAGAAAGCTTACAACGATGCCTTCGACACCAGTCAAGCACACATGTCGCCAACACATCCCATTCGGCTGGGCTTGGCTCTCAATTTCTCCGTCTTCTACTACGAAATTCGGAGCTCACCTGAGAAGGCCTGCAATCTGGCCAAGAGGGTAAGTTTGCCGATGCTAGGGTTGCACAATTTCAGATTTTTTTTTTTAAGTAGACAACTACAGTAAATGATGAAGGTTGAGCAAACCTCGACTTGTCGCTGATGAAATCGAAACCAGGGGAGGGGCTGCTTTGCAACAAGATACAATCGGTATTGTCCAAACTTAATGTATATGCTAACAGATGGCTAATGCTAATACACATTATTTACCTGGAATATAATAATAATAATAACAACAACAACAATAATAATAATGATATTAATATTAATAATATTATTATTAATAATGATAATAATAATAATAATAATAATAATAATTAATAATAAATATAATTAGTATCTTCATCATTACCATCACCATCATCATATTATAATCTTATTATTATCAGTATCAGTATCATTATTAATATCAGAGGAGAGCAATGTTTCCCTCTGATCATCAGTCAGGCCAGTAGTCAGATAGTTTAGCTTTAAGCTCTAAATGGTATTTATGAATTTTCACCCTTCTCTGCTCTATCAGTATTTCTATTTATATTCACTCTCCTCATCTCTACTCCTCAGCTGAGGCGACAATGTTATTTTCTACTCTCGTCCAAACCTGTCTTTGGAATTGGCCTTTTGAGACCAAAATCAAAGTTGAATTGTGGTATCCTATGTTCTTTCTCGTATCAGCACAACCACCACCCCACCGAATGACCCTAAAAGAGTGTAGATCATTATAATTTGTAAAGACTGACAAAGTTATCCAGCAAAATCACAAATGGAACTTGAGGAATCACACAAGCAGCTATTGATACATTACTCTGAAGTATACAAGCAAATGTATGTTGAAAATACCACTTTCAATTTTGTGTTCCCCACCCTTTCCCACCCAGGCTTTCGATGAGGCGATTGCTGAGCTGGACACTCTGAACGAGGACTCCTACAAAGACAGCACTCTGATCATGCAGCTACTAAGAGACAATCTCACCGTGAGTAAAGCAATTAGGACGTGTGAGCACATGCCTGCGCGGTGACATGCTTATTTCCTTAACTGCCATGAATTGCATCAGCGGTCCCCAACCTTTTCCATACCGCAGACCGGTTTCAAACCGGATAATGTTTCCACACACAGATAGCAGAGGGGTTTCGGGGCTCGATGGTTTTGAATTGTTTTGTGCCATTTAGAAATGTTTAGTTTTTGAAATAATATAAAGATTCTATTGCAAATACCGCATCAACTCACCGTTGCAAGGCCTGAGTATGGCTGGATTACTGATCAGGTGAGCAAGTGAAGTTTGTGCGGAAGTGGTAATTTGTCAAAATAATCAATGGGAAGACAAATTAAAACAAAATGTAGATAATCTTAAGTCTTTCTTACGACCATAAATGTATTTTATCCTTGCGACCCAGTATGGAATGCTCTGTGGTCCTATACTTCCCATGGCAGGGGACATTTAGATTAGATGGCTGATACTCATACTGCAAGATTAAACATTGTGTTCCGACTCAAGATTGTACGAGAGCAAAAAGCTTTTGTTGCAACATACAACTGACACAGTCTTAAAAAATTCCAAGAGCATTGTTAGGATTTCACCAGCCAGTCAGTTTCAGTAGCCAGTGTTGTGTGTTTAACCCCTGCTGCCGACCGAACCCTGGAGAAGCTTACGAAAACACTTTCTGTTTCTTTCCCCCTGCAGCTGTGGGCATCGGAGAACCAAGGAGAGGAGGCTGACGCTGTGGAGGGAGAGAACTAGAGCTCACTTCGCATACCCACCCGTGTTGTTCCTATCGCTTCCTAAAAATATCCCCTTCATTCCGTGGCATTGCTGCACAGATGCTCTTCGAGCATCTGCCATCTCTGTTGTACAACCAGTATGAATAGCACCAGACCTCGCAAAGAGAGGCGGGTGAAACAGATTGTTCTTTTTCAAGTCACGTTATGGAATTCTAAACAGCTTCAAGTGCATATCAGCCAATGCAAAGGTTGCATTACCCATCCAGTTAAAATCATGTCCACCTTAGGAAAGCAGCCTTTGTTTGTTTCATTCGTTCTCTTGCCTTCCCACCCAAAATAGTCCGGTGTGTATGTAATTATTATATACCAAAAGTTATGGAAAATTATTACACTGAAAAGTTCCACGAGGCTGTGTTGCGACACAGACCCACCCAAACATTCTGTCACAATGCACATTACTTTTCTAGTATGACTAAAAATTGGAGAGAGCGGGACCACAAGCGTGTTGGATATTCTGTTTGCAAATTTGAAGTCAATTTGAAACATAAGTATTTTCTATTAGGACATTTGAGATTCAGGCCTTTTCCAAATCTGTGGGCTTCTATGGCTCTACTTCCATCAGATCGATGTTAAAATTGTAATAAAAAGTGTTTGCAAAAACATAACAAAAGGGTCTCTGTTTCTTTGCGTCTACACCGATTGACAAACAAAACTCCTGTACATTCATCATGACTTGCAAATGGGAGTGCACTTATTCTCATCGATGGCATTCTGAACGATCCATTTAATGCGTTTGTATGAACTTAAAAGATCTTTAAAATGATTTAAAGACACCTTTTGTGTCTGGCTTGGTTTAACCAGTAACAAAAATCAGACGTTCCTACTGGAATCAGTCCAGTTCGTCTGATTTGTAAAAGCCAAGGTTTGACCACACTTTCTGAAGCAGAATTACAATGTAACAAATGGTCATCTCAGCGGAAACTACCAGAGGACTTCCCATAAAAGATGGTTTAGTACCACAGCCAACGCTGTGTATTTATCTCTTGGGGTCCGCATACGACATTCCATTCTTGACCCGTGGGAGTAACATGGGTATGCAAATGGTTCACTTGCCTTCTCTTTCCCTCACCGTTGTCGCCCTTCAACAGACAATTGTACTGACACAACCAATTACTTTTAACATAATAGTCAAATTATGCATCACTACTGCCAAGCCTGGAAAATACCTTTCACTTCTTTCGTGTTAAGGCACAACATGGAAACACAAAAAGGGGGAGGAGGAGTGAAGTGATGTAACCTCAGTATCGATCCTCTCACTGTAGTGTGGACGCAGAGAGATGAATATCTGTGACCGTTACTCCAACTAGGGGGTGCTGTTGAGGTTCTGGACCGTGCCACAGCAGAATCCACCCCATGTTGAGAAGGGCAAGACTAATGAGGCACTTAACGTCAAGGCCTCATGAACACAAAGAGTGGCTGGATTAGCCAGTAGTCTTCTCTGAAAAAGAGCTGATTGAGGCGTCCCACAGAGTTGAATGTTTGCTGGGGGCTCAGCATTGCAAATTCCTCAACACTGCCAGTCTTTTTTTTTTTTTTTTTTTTGGATGTATGATTGTCATTGTTTTTCTACTGGTCCCTAACTTAGTATTACTTTCAAAAGTTGGGTTTGTCATTGGTCCAATATTCCACATGAGCCTACAAATGTCACAGTAAATGTAGAGTAAAATGTAACAATGAATATATCTATATCTAAATATGTCCTTACCAAACCCATACCGATTGTTGTGGTTTGCTAAAATTGATTGTTGAGACCTATCAGTGTTAATCATGTCTTCTTTCAGCTCCTCCCTTCGTGGTTTGACACCGTGGATTATCTGTCTCAAACTCTATTCTATCCCTCATCTACTATACAATCTAGCAGTTGCCCTCATGCCCACCTCCACTAGAGCCATGAGCCTCCAAGAATTAGTTTAGAGGCAATCATTCTCTGGTAGCAGCACAATAACTGAAATCGATCTAGCTAGGAGGATGTGACAATGTGTATAATCTGACAATTAGAGAATAGACCTTGTGACGCAGTATGCTCAGGTGACAGTTGGTGAGCTCAGATGTGTCGTCATCAATTGATATTTGTCAGGGAAGTTTGAGACAAACAAAGTAAAGGTTCAACCTGATTGAAACAACTGATTAACATTAACAAGTGTAACAAAATGAAGCTGAATGTGCGAGTGATAAAGTGTTAGTGGCTGATTGTAAGCATACATACTGAATATGTACATACAGTATATGTCTACATAATATTCATAACTTATTAGCACAATCAGCAGGAAGTTTTTTTGGATTGATATTTTGCACAGATTAGGACACATACCAGAAATTGTAACAACTTAATCCCTCTGGGATAACTGAATCATAATAACAAATTTAATAAAACAGCACATATCAAGGCACCATAGCACACTGAACACTTAATTCTTGTGAACAGCATACAAAGTAAAAAACTAAAACTTTGAACATATGCAAGCAAAAAGTTTGGGACAAATAGTACCGTGCCCTTTTTTTTTTTTTTTTTAACAGTGGCTTGATTTGGAGTCGGTTAATACTTCTTTGGGTCAAGTAGTTTTATAGATGAGGTGACTTTGGGAGAGAAGCACACAATAATTATTTTGCCGTTCTTTTTTGGAATATTCATCTTTGGCATCAATATTTGGAACAGAGTGAATACTGTACAACAGCGAAGGTACCAACAGCCTGCATTGTACATGGGAAAGCATCACACAATGTTTGACTGCTGTAATGCTGATAAATGAATGATTTCAATGTAGATATTGCATACCATTGATGACAAGAACACATTTGCTTGCTTAGAGGCATTTCTTTCGAGGTACAATGTTTTTTATTACAAATTAAAACAGGTTAATACCACAGACACATTCTCACACATGCACACGCTCACGCAAGCACACACACACACGAATACACTAGCTATCACTCTGAATCAGGTCTGTGGCTTTCTGCAGGTTGTGAGAGACAGCACCATCCAAGAACTGAACCCAGTTTAGCTCTGCCTCCTTACACACATGAGTGGACCTGAGGAATGGGATGGACAAAGTGATAAACACCATTAAAAGTTCTTTCTAATCTCCCCCTTTCTATGCAGCATGGAAATACCACTAATTGATTATTTGTATACCCCTAAAATGTTGAATTCAAAACCTTGCATCTGTCAGAATGTTTTACCTTATCTTGTCCAGCAATGTCTTCAACAAGGTGGCTATTTTGGAAACCTGTAGTGAAATTATATGGAATCTGATTAACATGAGAAATGCATCCTTCTAGTTCAACTTCACCACGTGTCCCTTTAATTCATTCTCTGCACTCGCTGATTGATCACTGAGGTCGTGGGGTCAGGGTTAGGGTAAGGTTAGGTTAGAGTCTGTCCATGCTAATATTGAGCAAGAAGAAGGGAGGACACACCCTTGTCAGGTGGCCAGTCTATGGTAGTGCACAGAAAGACAGAGAACCACTCACATTGATACCAACTGACAAATAAGTGTTATTGATTATCCAGGAATCATCTTGCCATGAAGTGATGGTGACGCAAGGGTCCTTAGACACTTTTTCACTAAAGACAAGTGAGCATATTTCTGCCCTGAGTGACTTTTCCTTTATTCTTTATTTTGTAGATTTTGTAATGCCATTCAAAAAAAAATGCAGTATTTTTTTCTCAGAGGTTTGTTTAAATGACAATTTGGAAATGACCTTTGACATTATTAAGATTTTATAAAATAAAGGGTTTTTGGTTTGACTCACATTGTTTTCGACTCCATCGTAGTCCATCGGTGGGTAGAGGCAGAGAACTAGATCGTCAATGCTGAAAAAGGAAAAAAGGAAAATGGCCAAAGTTATTGTTGTTGGAATTAACACTCCCGGTTATCTGACTCACAAATTTTCTCTCTCCCACCCACGCACACACACAATATCTAACATTTACAACCTTGAAGTCAGAGTACGCAGAGTGCAGAGTAGTTTGAGGCACTTAGTTTGATTGTTGCCGACGCTGAAAAATGTCACTTTTGTTTTGGTTTGGTTAGCTTTATTTCACACCGCACTTGGCAGACCAAATTGCCTGGACGTCTCTCACTTCCAACAGCTGCTCATTTGGGGGACATGTTGCCCAAAATAAGCACAGATCAGGAAATATTTAAAAAGCAAGGAGAGGAAGAAAATCAACTGGCCAACACTAAAAAAAGTATGTGTATCGTCAGCTGGCATGTTCACAACTTGCAATTAACTATGGATCAAAACACATTTATGTGGCACTAGAGGCTTTTTTCATTTTGGTGTTTCAACAGAGTATTTTTTTTCAAAGAAGGGGTTGCCAAGTATGAGTAGCAGACAGATCAGACTTCATTTTGATTTGTTTGGTCAGCAGCACAGCTCAACTGACTCCTCACACCTCAATAAATGAGATGGAGGAAACTGACTTTTGGCCAATTTCAATCGAACCACCAAGCTCTGAGGTGAGAACATGTAGTATTTGTGGACTGTTGGTACATGCATGTACTGTACCTGGGACTGATGTTCATGCTGATCCCAGCCAGGTCATCAAGCTGGGCCAAATTCTGAGGTGTGGTAACATCACCATTGGTTTTAACGGCCGATGTCAGCTTCCTCAGACACGCTGCAGAGGCTTTCATTAGGCCCTGACATGGATCAATTACACGCCGGTCCTTCTCCGACCAATCGGCGTCGTGGTTGTTTTGAGGCTCTTCCTCGTCCTCATGATCACTGGAGATGTCATCCAGGGAGTGCTGAGCTCCAGACAATGTCTCAAGGAGGAACAACAATAGATTCTTTGTATTATACCAGTAATCCGCTGTGCTTCCTACATCATTGACTGCAGCTACACCACTATTTTTGTTTTTGAGTCATATACAGGGATAATATTCAGTGTTTTGCACCACACCCACAAATACAGTATATGTGTAATGAGTGGAAATATTTTTACAAGCCTGTTGTGTGTGTATGTGTGTACCTCCTGAATCTCTTCTACCGCATCTTTCACAATTCCGATTTGAGATGACAAAACTATTACAACTGCGGCTTTATTATCTGTGGAAGACAGACACATTTTAATTAGGGCAAGGAAAAATTCTGAATAATTGCATTTATCAGCACCTACTTGTTACCTACATAATATTCAACTAGGGATGTCCGATATTGGCTTTTTTGCCGATATCCGATATGCCGATATTGTCCAACTCTCAATTTACCGATACCAATAACAGCCGATACCGATATGTGCGCCAGTAAACGCTTCAAATTTCAAGTTACATTATTTTGGTTCTGCAAGAGGCAATGGAAAAAGCATTTTGTACACACATTTGATAAATGCTGAGCAGTTCTACTATGAACAATCTTATTAGCATTAAGTTTAACAAAGTAACCTGTCCTTGGTTTCATTCCCAATACATACAGTATATATACAGTATGTGGAACAGAATTTTCATAAAGTGTGGCTATTGAGCACAGTGGCAGTTTCAGCTTCAGCTGAGCAATACCAACTGACCTCTGGGCAACTCTGCAAAGTGGTCACAGGCATGCC